>PVIA01012168.1:0-39532 GCA_004024845.1 Tonatia bakeri | reverse complement strand
CTTGGAATATTTCTTGCCATTCCCTTCTGGCTTGAAGTGTTTCCATTGAGAAATCAGCTGTTAGCCTTATTGGGGCTCCCTTGTATGTTACTTCCTTTTTCTCCCTTGCTGCCTTTAATATTCTCTCTTTGTCTTGAAATTTTGCCATTTTAATTATGATATGTCTTGAGGTGGGCCTCTTTGGGTTCCTCTTGATTGGTAATCTTCGTGTTTCCTGGATTTGTGTGACTTTTTCTCTCATCAAATTGGGGAAGTTTTCCTTCATTACTTTGTCAAGTATGTTTTCTATCCCTTGCTCATCTTCTTCTCCTTCTGGTATCCCTATTATATGGATATTATTACGTTTCATATTGTCTTGCATTTCTCTTAATCCCTCTTCATTTTTTCTGAGCCTCTTTTCCTTTTCTTGTTCTTTCTGGATGTTTTTTTCTACTTAGTCCTCCAATTTGCTGATCCCATCTTCTGCTTCATCAATCCTGCTTTTCATTCCTTGTACTGTGTTCTTCAGTTCAGAAATTGTATTCTTCATTTCCTCTTGGCTTTTGTTGAGAGTTTCTATTTCCTTTTTCATATTGATATAGTTTGCAGTGAGCTCAGTGTAGCTTCCCTCTAGTTTCTGGAAGCTCATTGTGAGCTCGTTGAACTTCCTTATAATCATTGTTTTGAACTCAATGTCTGATAGTTGAGTTACCTCTATTTCATTTAGCATTCCTTCTGAGGCTTCCTCCTTTCCCTTCATTTGCGGATTGTTTCTTTGTCTTCTCATTGTTTCTGAGACTCTTCTTGTTAACCTCTGTTTCTTAACTTGATCTGTTCTGGTTCCTTGTGTTTATGTTGTGAACTTCTGTGGTAGAATACCTGTGAGGATCAGTGGTGTAGTCTCTTTTGGGTATCCTGGTGTTCACAGCTTCCCCCTACTCTTTTTTGTGATCAGTTGGAGGAATAAGGCAAAATGGGTTAAGACAGCAAACCAGTATTCTATGATATTTACAGTAGCAGCCAGTAGAGACGAGGTGGTAGATCCTTTGTTTATATATAGTGTAAACCGTGAACTTCTGCCCCAGTATCTACATTTTAAAAAGTATGGAAAGATAAGACTCTTAGTGGAGAGGAAAGTGTTGTTAGTTGGATCTACAAAGCTATGAGACAGCAAGAGGTCAGATTCTAAGGTAAGGTTGGAATAAAGAATAGTAAATAAGGGTAGTGTGTAAAAGAATAGAGATAACCCCTACGTTAGCAGAGGTTTGGAAATTGGAAGTGAGCCAAGATCTGTGAGGGGTGTTAAGTTGTATTTACAGGTGTATGGAATAAGTCTTATTTATAGTGATATTGAAGCAACAATCTTAGGGCAGATTCTATGAGATCTAGACAACAAGAATAAGGAGCATAGAATCTTGAGTGGTGTACCAATGGGACCCAAGTGAGGAACAATAAATTATCAACACATTGTGAATGTGATAATAGGGGGAACCTATCAATCGACAGTATAACCAGCTAAGCAAAGAAGATTATGTAGAAAGAAAAGAAAATACTATTGAAATAAAAAATGTCAGAAAAGAGAGAAAAAGATAATATAAATTTGCATGCAAAAACAAAAACAAACAAACAATCAACAACAACCAAAATAAAACAACCAGAATATATATTACAGGAGAGATAGATTTGGAGCAGAAGTAATAACAGTAAGATGGATGGAAAAGAATCATAAGGAATTGAGAGATATAAAAATATAAAGAATTTTTTTAAAAAAATAAAAAGTTGCTTAATAAACCAAAACAAGATAAAAATCAAACAAACAACATTAGTAGGATAAGGGGGAAAAAAGAAAAAAAGAAAAGAAAGAAGAAAACACAGAGAGAGAGAAAAAAAGAAAAATAAACATAGAAACACCAACAACAAAAGCAAATTTAAAAAACAAACAAAAAACAAACATACAAAAAAAACCTCTTGTTGGTTTCTGACTCTCCAAACCAGTCTTTCTGCTCCTGCCAGCACAAGCAGGCTGAGGCACGAGTGGTGAGACTGCCTTTCTCCTTTCTAAGACAGAACTCAGTCAGACTCAGGGCTGGCCACCAGCTTTTCCCAGAAAGGATTGCTGTCTCCGTCTGGGTTCAGGGTGCAAGCTGCGGAGGTTGCAAGGTGTTGCACCCCTCCTCCAGCTTTGCCACCACAGGCTCTATGCTCAGCGTAGTACCCGCCTCTCTTCCGGGTTCACTGTGCCTGGACCGGGACTGCGAGGGGTCCTGTACTTCCCCTCGTGGGCTCCTCGGGAAGCGCCGTCTCTCCTCCAGTCTCGAGATGCACCCTCTGGGATTTGGGAAGGGTCGCGCCCTTCCCTTTGCCTCCGCTGCGGTTCCCAGAACCCGGGAATAGCTTTGTCTTTTCTGGGTTCTCCGTTTGAGTGAGGAATCCGGCAGGGTGCGCGCCCACACCAAATCGTCTCAGCTCCGGAAGCCCTTCCCTGTTCCCGGACAGCTGTGGGGTCTCAGTCCTCCCCAAAACCACACATACCCCTGTTTGGGGGCGTGGGCACCCACAGGAAGGACTCCACCCCCACGGCAAGGCCTCTCTTGGTCCGGCAGACTGGGTACTCACTGTTCCCCGTGGGTGCGCACAGCTCCTGCACTTCTGCTTTCCAACCCCTGACTGGGGACGGGGCGGCGCGGCGACTCTGCTCTCCCGGGTGCCCAGAGACAGACCGAGGTGCGCGGGGGCTGTCCACGCCCAGCACAGGCCCCTTCCGGCCTCCTACCGTCCATTCATTCAATATCTGGATAACTTCTGATGCCCTATTTTCATAAATGTTGCGATATCCGTGGTCTCCTGCTCTGTTTCTCCTCAGATCGGCCAAATTCTCCCCCAAGCACTGGAGAGGGGGATCAAGACTCCTCCTCCAAAGCCGCCATCTTCCCACCCCATAAAATTGGAGATTTTAAATACAAAAGTAGTTAACATCTTGCACCAAAATTGAAGAAATGCAACAACCACTACCACGTCAACAAGCAACAAATGAAGTTTGATAATGGTGGAGAGAGATTTAGGATATTATAAGAAGGGGAAGAAGAATGTGAGATGAGTAATGGCAATAAAAATGGTTTTGAGAGGCTAGAGGGAGGAGAGGTAGTAAGAGTGTGGAATAGAAACAAAGTGTAGAAACGGAAAAAATAAAATTTAAAACAAAAATAAGAAGAGGGAGGAAGAAGTCAAAATAGAGTAAGAGAAGGGAGAAGCAGAATATGAGATTCAAAATAGAGTAAGAGAAGGGAGAAGCAGAATATGAGATTTAAAATAAACTAAAAAAAATCATGGTGAAAAACAGCAACAAACTTGAAGGAAAAGAAACAATGTTAAAAAGCTATGCAGGAGAAAAGAATAACACAAATAATGAAAAAGACCATGGTGGAATTCATCTCAGCAGAGTCTAGTGTTTGCCACTGTCTTCTCTTTCTGGATCCACCCCTGGTAATGTCAGATGGTGTCCTAGTCTAGCCCTAGGCAGCCCATTTGAAACTACAAGTGATCTACAGTCTGTGGCCATCCCCTTCAGGCTCGGCTGGTCCTCACTGTTCTGCCCTGCCAGCTCTCAATCAGCATGAGGTCCAGGAGTGGTTCATCTAATGTATGGGAGCACTGCGAGTACCACCTCCACCTGCCTCCAGAGGGGGTCTCTGGTGTGATTGGGAGGATGGAAACCATGCATCACTCCCAGGGGGTGATGTTCAGTCTTCAGGAAAGATGGTGGGAATATTTTCTCACACCCCCCACCACACGTCTTGGTCTGTCCCAGGTTATTTCCAATAATGTATAGTTTCTGATGAATTAACTATCCGTTTCCTGTGAGAGGCCAATCTGTGTAAAAGAGGCAGCTGCTTCCTGCTTGGCGCTTACTGCAGCTCTGTATAAGAGGTAAGGATGGGCGGAGCCCTGAACACCCCTTGCTGCAGTTGTGTTTAATGTCTCTGCTCTGCTGGTTTCCATGGATCAGGGCCTGAGGAACCAGTATAGCTCATAGTATCTGATGGAGGTTCAGAAAGGGCCCTTTTAGAGCTTTTCTTTCTTTCTCCTGTAGATATTCACTGAGTAGGGAACTCCTGAGCCTAGCCTCATTGATTTGCAGAGCCTGAAATTCCACACTTGGGGGTTGGACATGCCTGCCTGTGAGGGGACATGCCTGGCTACAACGAATCTCAGGCATTCTGGTTCTGACCATCTAGAATTGAGCCTGCCACACTCGTAGGAGACTGAGGACCAAACTCTCCACTCTGCACAGTTGCCTGCTCACCACCCGTGCTGGGCCAGGTCCCACAATCCCTTTGACACGCCACTTCCTCTTCTTCCTCTGCAGTTGGGCTCAGTGGTACCAAACTGTGCTTTCCTTTTTGTTTTCTTTGTTGGCAGAGTGGCTGCATGCAAGCATGCATGAACATAGGGTCCCTGACAAGTCTCACCTCAGCTCCACTTGTAAAAGAATATCTATGTGGCCCCACATTGCAGCACTAAGCCCTGGGATGGTTCTCTGTGTGCGCCACCTCCCCCCAAAGCACAAAGTCTCCCTAAGTCACAGTTGTCCACAGCCTGCCAGTCAGTGCCTCCAACAGTTTTAGAAGATAGAGTTTCTCTCTGGAACTCTCCTGGATGGTGCTGCAGTTATGAACATGCTGCTCACTGTGTATGTACAGCCTAACTCTCCTAGACTTTGTATATCCTTCCAAGTCTCTCCTGATTAGGGCTGGCGGTTTCTCTGTGTTGGACCAGGGCCTGGTTCAGAAGGGGAGGGAGCCACTAAGCTGCATTTACTGTCTGATCTCTCCTCTGCTGCAGCACATCACACAGATCATTTCCCCCTCAATTTATAAAATCTCT
The DNA here is from genome assembly GCA_004024845.1 of Tonatia bakeri. Classification (NCBI taxonomy): domain Eukaryota; kingdom Metazoa; phylum Chordata; class Mammalia; order Chiroptera; family Phyllostomidae; genus Tonatia; species Tonatia bakeri. The sequence continues at coordinate 34,669 of PVIA01012168.1, read as the reverse complement.
TACCAGACAAAGCATCCTCTGTACTCCTTGGCTTTGAAAATTCATATCAGCTGAGATCCCATTGATTATTCAGGTCACTTGTTGGAAGATCAATTAAAAATCCATGCTGGAGGCATGAGCAATTGGGTTCAGCTTCCACTTATTCGGTTGCCATCTTCTGAATCTGAATCTTAAAAGCAGTAAGAGAAAAGCAGTCAGTTAGCTACAAGGGAGCCCCCATAAGACTGTCAGTTGATTTCTCAACAGGAACTTTGCCAGACAGAAGGGATTGGCATGGAATATTCAAAGTGATGAAAAGCAACAATATACAACCAAGATTACTCTACCCAGCAAAGCTATCATTTAGGATTGAAGAACTAAGGACCTTCCCAGACAAGAGAAAGCTAAAGGAGTTCATCAACACCAAAGCAGTATTATAAGAAATATTAAAGGGCTTTCTTAAAAAAGAAGAGGAAAAAACATTTAAAAATATGGATAATAAAATGACAATTAATACATATCTATCAACAACTACTTTAAATGCAAATGGATTAAATTCTTCAGTGAAAAGACACATGGTGACTGAGATAATAAAACAAGATCCTTATATAGCTGTGTATACAAGACTCACAAAATGGAAAGACACACAGTCTGAAAGTAAAGGAATGGAAAAAGATATATCATGAAAATGAAAACAAAACAAAAAAAGCTCTGAGGTACCAATATATATACCAGAGAAAATAGACTTTAAAACAAACAGCAATTCTACTTTGGGTATTTATCTGAAGAAGCTCAAAACACCTAATCGAAAAGATATACACATCTATATGTTAATAGTATCATTATTTATAATAGCCAAAAGATGGAAGCAACCTAAGTGTCGTATAAGGAAGTGGTGCATATATACAATGGAATATGACTCAACCATAAAAAAGAATTAGCCCTGGCTGGTGTAGCTCAATGGATTGAGCTCAGGCCTATGATCCAAAGGGTCACTGGTTTGATTCCCAGTCAGGCACATGCCTGGGTTGTGGGCCAGATCCCCAGTAAGAAACATGTGAGAGGCAACCACACATAGATGTTTCTTTCCCTCTCTTTCTCCCTCCCTTCCCTTCTCTAAAAATAAATAAAAATAAATAAAAAATCTAAAAATAAATAAAAAAAGAGAAAAGGAATTAAAGCCACCTACTACAACATGGATGGATTAAAAGGGTATTGTGCTGACTGAAATAAGTCAGTGAAAGACAAATGCCATATGAATTAACTTATATGTGGAATCTAAAAAACAAAATAAACAAACAAGTGGAACAGAAACGGATTTATGGAAACAGAGAATATTTTGATGTTTTTCAGAGGGGGTAGGGAGGGGGATGGTTGAAAAAGGGGATGGGATTAAGATGTACAAATTGGTAGTTACAGAATAGTCATGGGATGTAAAGTACAGCATAGCGAATATAGTCAATAATATTGTAATAACTATGTATGTTGTCAGATTGGTACTAGATTTATTGGGGTAATCACTTTGTAAGTTATGTAAATGTTTAATCACTGGGTTGTACCTAATAATATATGCCAACTGTAATTGAAAAATTAAAAAAAATTAAAAGATATGTTCTACTCATTTAAAAATTATTTCTAAATCAACCATATGCCATTCATTTTCTTTTCAAACCTCTTCTTCACATTATACAAAGAAATCCTTTAGCCCAATCTCTATCCCATTTCAACTTGATAACAGGTGTCCTCTCTAGCTCTATTTTAGTTATTTAGCAAACATTTACGTGTACTTATCATGTACCAGGTGCTGAGTGCTTTACAAGAATTCTCATTTCAACCCTATGAAGTGGGTTTCTGTTATCCTTCATTTTATAGATGGGAAGTTGACACACAGACAGCTTATATAACTTGTTTAATGTCACACTGATAGTAAGCTACTGAGCCAGATTTAAAATTAGACTGTCTTGCTTGAATCTACACCTTCAAATAAGGCTAAATTACATGTACAACCACCAATAAGGTCATGTACAATTTGTGGTATATACAGATGCTTAGTTAATATTTGGTGAATAAGTAATTGAATAAATAAGTGGATCTGAAGATTTGTACAGGTCTTCCCTTACTTCCATTGCAGGCTGCTCTTATTCTACTTTTTCTTTCACAAGAATTCTGACTCAGCTTGGTCACTGGCTTACAGCCCTAATATTACTCCTCCAGACTTGGCATCAGATACCTGGTTTTCCTGGCATGATCCTCCATAGATACTAAGGGCTTGGGCTCAGACTGACCCTTGATTCTCTCAGCTCTTGGAAACCTCTAGTAGGGCCCTGCCCTAGCACATTCCTTAAGAAATAAATGTAAAACTTGTCCCACTTGGCTGGAATCTTAGGTACTCCACCCCAGGTATCCTCAGAAGTGTAGTTCAGAAATTCTAATAAGTGATGTCTGTACTGCTCTAGAATTATCACATAGCATTGCTTTATATATGCCCATATGTCCAATTCACATTTGAGAGAAAATTTCTAAATATTTAACTGTCCCAAGGACAGCTCTAGTGTGATCCTAGGGAGGGATGTTATTGGAAGAAATGTGGTTTTAGTTTTCAAGTATAAAAACAAGAGTGTTATCTGAAAGACAACAGGAGGCTTTTGTTTAAAAAAAAATCAATCTTTTCCAAACCATTGAAACTAGAAATATACATATTAGAGAAGGCATAACCCTTATATTTCCTGATAGAGTTACACGATAAAACTGCTTATTTTTAAATCTCTTTATTTCTAGCTTATAATGACTGTTCTTTTTGTTAATATTTCAATGAATTTGATAGTATTAAACTTACACTGTTTCAAACAATTTGAAAGTAAAAATGTTTAATTTTATCCAAGACATTATTAAAAATTATGCTACAGGATCTCTAAGTCAATTTTACCCTTCCTCAGAGGGGAAACCTCAACCTTGTGGATCTTCTGGTGTCTTACTTTTTCCCTTTCCACCCAGATTTGGCTTGGTTCACAAAAGTAGAATGCAAATGGCAGAGAGATTTCCAATATCAACATGAAATTAAAAATGATCCAAATAGTGCATCAAGCCTGACTAATCTGTTTCACTAGGCTTTTCCCAAGTAATTTAGGACATTTCAGAACATGCTAAACCTAGCTTGATAGGATGAGGAGGAACTTGGAGTTACAGCCTCCTATACATATGACCATACTAATTACTCCCTAGTTCTGAGAGCAACTGCCCACCCCATGCTGTGGAGACCCTGGAAGAATCCAGGTTTTATAAAAGATCTGTCCATGGTTGGTGCTTTCCCAACTTGCAGACAAACGAGAACAATGAGAAACAGGACCCAATGTGACAGAAAAGCCCAGGAAGTGACAGTATGACTTCTCTTCTTCAGGTGTGATCACAAGGGACATAGACAATGGAAAACGTCCCCTCCCCCAAGAACCTTCCTCTGTAGGCACTAACAATGCATAGGCTTTCACTGACCGAGTCAGAGACACTCTCTCTCCCAAAGGCTTCTATTTTAACTAAGTTCATTATTTGTGAAGAAGAGTGACTTACTTAGTTTAGCCTAAGTGAGGGGGATAGGGAAAGGGTGGATACTATAGATAGGTGTCAATAAGGGAAAGAGAGAGTTCAAGGGAATCTACAAACTGTGTAGTAGTAAGATCAGCTAACAAAGCACAGAACTGATGTTGGAATGAGGCTGTCCAGCCAGGGACTCTATGTAGAGCGATGAAACTCATTTTCAGAAATTGAATGTGGAGAAACTGATGTGTGTCATTTATAGGATAAAGTGTATAAAAGGAAGGTGTGCCTTTCACATGATCTCCTTGCCCACCCACCAGCTGAATGGAGAGGACTCCAAGGACCTAGAAGAGTACAGAGCTACAAGATGCAAGGAGCCCAAATCCCAGAATAACCACCTGTTTGAAAGGCTGCTTTACTGGGAATACCTGTATTAGACTGAAGCAAGTGAGAAACTTTTATTGTATTAAGCCCCTGAAGATGCAGGGTTTTTGTTACAGTTGCTAACCATCCCTTAACTAATACATCTACAAGCCATAATATGACCAGCCCATATGATTACCAGAACTGAATGAAAGGCGGTCCTTGTGAATCTGGATAGCAGGAATTCTTAGACTTTTTCTAGCACTATATTGTTAATCTGACTCATCTATAACCTGGTCTTTGTGTTCTCTCTCACTTCTTTCAGTTCCATCTAACTTCCTTCCATTTTCCTTTATTTTTTCTATGGCATAGCTATAACCTACTCACAGTTCCTGCTTCCTTACGACTTTAGCTGGCTCCTGAGTCCTCAAAACCTCTTCCATTTGGGCCTGTCATACCTTAGGATTTCACTGCTATCTAGTTCTGGTTGTATTTCCCATAGTAAGAACTTGATTGGTCTAGCTTGTTTTTGTAGGATAGAGCTGTCTGTGCTAGGCTACCTCATAGGCTAATGGCTGATTTAATATATGACTGTCCTTTGGTCAAGTTTCCACCAGCTATTTAATAAGCTATAGTATTTGAGTGGGAATAAAGGTTAGAATGGAATTGTGTGGCATAAAACCTGAGTAGCATGAGGTCATGATTGCACCTGCAATTTCTCTGGGAAAAGGAGGGATGAAAACTAGCATTTTTTAAGCAGTGAATTAAAATGGGCAATGTGCCAGTTGCTTTACACATATGTTTTACTTAATTCCCCACAACAACCCAATAAGTATTACCATCACTCACTTTATAGATGAGAAAATTGAGCTGCAGATAGCATTTGTGGTTTGCCCATGGTTATATGGACAGAAAGTGGCAATGCAGGAGTTTGAATCTTGATCTATCAGATTCAAAAAAATGTACTTTATTTACTTGCCTCATATAACTTGTTTACAGCACATATATAGCTTTAGTAAAAATGTTTTTGGATAGCTGTCTGCACTTATATGCTCTTCTAGTGACAGGATGAAGGTGATATCCTCAAAAAAGTGAAAGGCAAAAGTCATCACTCATAGAAACTAAGTATTTTGGACAACTATCTCTTCCTCTCTCCCAGATTCTTCTCTTCTCTGTTTCATGACAGCAGAAAAGTACCCAAGCAAGCTGTGGAGATATCTGCCCAAGAATCTGTCTAGAGATGGTCCTAGGCATAGTGGTAAGCATTGTCACTACGCTTTCATTTTTAATCTCTTAATTGCATTTTGTATGGTGTATAGCACTCTTACATTGCTTCTCTAGACCTTTACTTTTCAAATACCAGTGCACCTTGAACATTTACTATGTGCCTGCACTATCCCAAATGCTTTACATGCAAAAGTTTTATTGTTCCTCCCAACAATCCTATGATGCAGAAGAAGGGAGAGAAATAAATTTAAGACCTAGAAGGTAAGTGAATGGCATTTGTGGGTAGCATTATTCTCCCTGTATGTTAGAGATAAGGAAGCAGAAACACAAAAGAGTTAAGTAACTACTTGAGGTCACACAGCAAGGAAATAACAAAATCAGGATTTACACCCACCCAAGTAGACTTGCTTCTGAGGCTATGTTCTTAACCATTGTTTTTACTGCTTCTTTGTCCTTACATCTTCAGCTTCTGACCTCTTGCTTCAACTCTTCACTGTGGCCTCTCACTTGACTATGGCTCTAAAAATGGACATTGCCCTGGTGGTCCTGGCCTATGGCTTTCTTCATCTGTTAAGACACACTCTGCTGCTCCTAGGCAATTCTCCAATCCAACCCAGTCCAGTTTCTTCATTATACCCTGGCCACAGCCTGTGCAGCTTTTTTCAGTCCTGGCATTAGGGACCAAACAAAGCTCAAGCCTTCCTTTTCAGAACTTTAAACTTCAGCTCTTCCTATTTCCCATCAATCAAAGTTACTGCTCAGAAATTTCTGTAAGGACAAGTTAAAGGCAAAGAGCTCCACCAGCCTACATAATAGAATTTTTTTTTAAATAAAAAGTTACCATAGTGGTACATTGACTGCTAAACCATTCCCTTGCAACTAGGAGCATAAGCACAACCCACAATTTTAAATCTTTCAATAGAGAAAGACCAAAACAAGTTAAAGTCACAGTCTCTTTTTAGTAGTCCTGTTGTAACCAGACAAGCTTCTAAGGTGGGAAGAAGTTAGTCCCTTAACAAGGGCCAGCTCTTAATTACTCTGCTTCCAGGAATGCTGAGGCATGGTCTGCATTCAACAGTGCTCCGGAAGACTGGCAGCAGGCTCTTTGTCATCTAATCACCTGGTAAGAACATCATCTTTGCTTAGTCTTTCCAGACCCTCTCAATGGTCAACATTTGGAGTAAGCATTGAATAACAGAGAGGGAATTGTTAATTATTTCATGGGCCTTCTCTTCCAGAGGACAATAGATCAGGCTGGATGTTTACTGAGTGATGAGGAAAAAGGAGGGAGGTAAGTGCAGTGGTTTCAGGATGGCTTCTGGGTCACAAGGTCAGATTTCTAAAAGTTATTGTACAGACTGCTGTTGGTAGCTCCGCTTATTAGAGAGAATTAGGTCCTTTGTGTTGTTTGTAAAAGCGAGAAAGTCCCAGCCAGACTGTGGCTTAAGTGAACTTTTATTGCTGTCAGTCACATGGCTCTTCTAGTCTGAATCCACTGTGGGAGTTCTTGAAGAGCCAACTACCTTTCCTCATTCACAAATCTGTCTCGGTAGATCCAAACACTTCAGAGAGCAGATAATTCCTTGCCAAGGCTATACAGGTGTTTTTCATGAGATGACATATTTATACAGTTTGGCAAAACTATGGGTTGCAAGAATTGTTAGCTCTTATCACCCATTATTACAATTATTTCTTACTCAACTAGACATAAACTCTATGAGAGTAAAAACCACATCTATATTGTTCCCTGCTGAATTCTCAGAGCCAAACATCAGGGCACAGTAGAAAATAAATATTTATTTGTTGAATAAAAACAAATGTTTATATAGCATTTGATATATGCCTTTCTAGTGTTCTAAATGGGACTTCTTCTCTCTCTCTCTCTCTCTCTCTCTCTCTCTCTCTCTCTCTCTCTCTCACACACACACACACACACACCCACACATATTTTCCCTACATGTATATATGTATGGACTAGTTTCAATTATTAATACCAGTTTATAGATGAAGAAACTAAGGCCAATTAATATTAAGTATTAACAATAATCCCAAGGTCACAGAGCCAGTAAGTGGCAGAGCTGGAATTTGAATCCAGTCAGTTGGGCTCCTGTGTCCTGACCATGTTCTTAACTACTATGCTCTATGCCAGTGATTTTCAACCTTTTTCATCCCATGGCACAAATACATTAATCATTAAAATTCTGTGGCACACCAAAATTTTTTTTTCAATCTGACAAGATAATAGGTATAATTTTGATTTATTCACACCAAATGCCTATTGTTGTGTTGGCTGTTGTCATTTTTAATTTGACAGTCTAAGGGAGAAGAGATCAGTGCCCCTAACTAAATAGGTACTTCATGATTTATAAATTTTTGTGGCACACCAGTGTGCCACAGCACACCAGTTGAAAATTGCTGTTTTATGCTAAGGATAGTGTAGAAATAAAGGATGGAAATGGAAGGGCTTTTCTAATGTGGAGAGTAGTGAGACTGAAAGATCATGCCTTTGTCCATATCAGATTCACTTTAAAGAAACAAGTGTCCTTATTCCCTCAGTCACTCAGTGAAAGGATGAGAACACTAAACACAGTGGGCAAGCAAAAGCTTGGAGTGAGCTCTGTGAAAACCTGAGAAGGCCTCCTTGGAGACCATGGAAGTGAAGAGAAGAGAAGCAGGGCCATAGAGACACAAAGGATGGGGGTGGGGTGGAAATAATATTGGCAACAGGGAGCAGCAGCTTCTTCAATTGCTTTAAGGGATGACCATCTTGAGCAGTAAGGTAGACACAGAGAGAGTATCACAGCAAGCCTGAGGGTGGCATCTTATAATTAGCCTTTGTGACTGTCTCTCATTGGAAAGGGAGACAGCCATTTGACCAGGCCTATTCCCTAGCATTTTCAGTGGCAAACAAGAAAGTGACTTTCACAAAACCTCAAAATCAGCCCTATGTCCTCAGGCATCCTAACAACTAAAGCACTCATATCCGTATTGCCAGATTTACAGAACTCCACTTTGCTACTGAGGAAAAGAAGAAAACAAGTGGAAAAAATGAAAAGACCCTGACATTCTAAGGAGACACAGAGAGCTAATAAAATTACCCATATTACTTAGGTGATACTACATATTATACTAACAGTGTTCATTTAGTTCCTGAGTGTCCCATAGGATATGCACTCAGAACTGTTTAAAATATTCATTTGCTTTAAATCTAGTTATATTTCCATTTTGATGGAGTGCATATTCAAGAATGCATTTAAATATTCTATTAAAATGGATTCATTGTCAAATAACAGAATCTACCAAAGTAATAGCTAATATTTCAACGCTAAGCCTTCATCACAGCTACATCAAACCCTTGATACCTCCTTTATTTCTTTCCAATTCTGGCACCTGTAACCATAGTAACATATACTGAAATCTTTCAAGCAGAACAAAACTGACAACCACACTAACATCAAAAATACCTGAGCTGAGAAAAGAGTGGGGTGGCCCAAGGAGGTAGCTGTTGAAATTAAAAGCTAATGACAAGAAAACAGGTGGAAACAAATGCCAGCTCACACTGCTGCCTCCTTCTAGGTTATGAATGGTATGTAGAGCTCAGTTTGATTTATGTTTTATTAGTGATGGTGCCATCAATGAATACTTCACTAGGCATCATTTCAACAAACAAGTGGAGTGGAAACTTAAGAAAATACATTGTTTGGAGGAAAACCCAAGTGCTGCATCTGTTTGCCAAGAATTTGTGCCATACATGTTTTCTGCTCATCCATGTAGTGAAAGAAAAGTGAACCACTCTTACTTAATCCTTTCAAAATGTAAACACATGTCCGTAAACTGCAAAGAATTGTCTGCTATTGAGAAAAGACTTTCATTAGCCAATTAGAGTAATTACATGGATTAAGATTTCTTGTTTCTCGTGGCTTCTTTTTTTTTCTTTTAATCCCTAATTCTTTATTGCCCAGGAAAGGAATGAATAAACAGCTGATATAGCCAGAGAATTAAATGGGGGCAAACTAGGGCATGCTCATTTTCAGATCCCAAAATGTAATTGAAATTTTATGCTTACCACAACATAACACACTGTGATGATTTCTGTGCAAGGGAAAGCATAAAGGGTCATGTTTCTCCAAGACTTCAATTACAGTAACTTCTATCTTCCCTAAAACAGCATTTGGTCTCAGAAAATTGCCTTTAATGATGCAGGTGTTATCAAGAGTATCTATCATATTTAGTCTCAAGCACTCCATATTAATTTACCACTTTCATTAGCAAGAACCTTTTCTTCCAGACGACAATAAAAACTAAACGTAATTTCAAACAGATGTGCTGTTTTTCTATGAATCAGAAAAAAAAAAGAAATTGGCATTGGCTGGAAACAGAGGACATGAGATTCCAATACTTAAACGCACTCAGCGTGGATCTCTGGAGCACATTCTTTTTTAAAATTTATTTTTTCAATTAATTGTTCTTCAGTTACAGTTGTCCTCATTCCCCCCCCATTACTCTCCTTCACCCTCCCCTCCCCATATTCCACATTCGCTCTTCCCCCTCCCCATTGTCTTTGCCTATGTGTCCTTTATATATGTTCCTGGACTCTTCCACTCTGGTTTCTCTTCAGATCATATAAATATTTTGTCTTTTCTGGAGCATATTCTGAGCTGGGTCCACATGCCTGCCCCCTTTCACATCACAAGGAAGTCTGCCCATGCCCAAGCACCCACTCACAAGCACCATCAATACCTGCTAAGGAGACCATTTGTCCAGCTCAATTCATATTATGGTCATTATTACTATTAAGAAAGGTGAACCGAAATGCCACTGAGAACAACATAACCAGAATCAATTTTAACTATTTCAGTTGGCAATGTTTCCCTAACCCTTCAAAATAATCACAATAATTAATTGTTGACTTTATTTGTAAATGTTTCTATGTTCATGCATACAGAATGCCACATTCAAAAGTCACTTCTCTGAGAGCCTCATTTATCCATGATAAAGCCCTGTCTACTTAAAATTATTTCAAGTATAAATTTAACAAACAGTGTTTAATACAATCCAATAAATATCTGTGTTGGATTCTTGATTCATACTTATAAGGGCAGGGAAGGGTCTGGGACTAGTTTCCCATTGCTGCCAGTTTGTTTCCAGAGCAAGGAAGGACTGCTGTATGCTTTGGCCTGCAATGCTTTGTCTGCTAATTAACAGGTCCTCCTTTCCACCCAGGTAAGTTTCTTGGTAATGCAGAAGCTGGATGTTAGTAGACATCCTCTCTAAAAATCTCTTAGAAGAACCTACCCTCTCAAAGAATTACTATGTCCTGCATAGTCCTGTATTTAGGTGAAGATGCAGATCCTCTCTTTATGAGAGGTATTAGTTCTATTACTTTTAGGTTAGGAATGATGACCCTGAGAATAATTTTCTGTTACATGAGAAAGGTCATTGGAAATCATATACTCCACTCACTGTATTTTACAGATGATTAAAAGAAAGCTCAGAAAATGAAAGAACCTGAATTCCTTGAACAACAAACTGATCATGTTGCTTTCAAGTGAAAATCTCTTTTTGGCTCACAAGTCCTTTAAGACAGAGACCGAACTCCTTGGCATGGATTATAAGGCCCATATAACTGAGCCTTGCCAACATTTCCAGTTTCTCCTTCTTGTCACCACCCTTAACTCTCACCCTCCGTTCTCCAGACACTTTGCACTTTTAAGGCAATGGTTATCAACTTTGGCTGCACACTAGAATCAGCTGGCATATTTTGAAATATTCTGAGGTTCAGGCTGTACATCAGACCAAGAGATTCTTATTTCATTGATTTCCCTTGGGACTCAGACTATGGTATTTGCTATAAGCTTTCTTGTGTGGTTCTAACATTTTACCAAGGATGAGAAACTTCAAGTTAGATGATCTCTAAGCTTTGTGAACATGAGATCCCTTTTGATGGCCAGTGTGTGCAGGGGAAGTTGTTAATGAGGATTAATTTAAGTATAACTTTATTTTTTAACAAAAAATATCTATTTTATTTATTTATTTACTTATTTATTTACTTATTTATTTATAGACAGAGGGAAAGGGAGGGAGAAACATCAGTGTGTGGTTGCCTCTTGCACACCACCCACTGCGAACCAGGCCCTCAACCCAGGCGTGTGCCCTGACTAGGAATCGAACTGGTGACCCTTTGGTTCACAGGCCAGTGCTCAATCCACTGAGACACATCAGCCATGGTACATATAACTTTAAAAGTTAGTTAGAATATTAAGAGGTAGAAAAGAGGAATAAGAAGCATAGACGGTCAGGTCTGCTGGCCCAGCAGAGCAGGTAGTGGCACAGGTATGCAAATAGTCTTATTTACTTTCTTATATGGGATGGTTTGGATGGATGGTAAGAATATAATTCAGTGTCTCTATTTTAATCCACTTCTATTTACATTTTGTCTAACAAATATTAGGACTGTTCCCAATATGAACAAGCATAGATACTTCAGGTAGTAATTGTATAAACAGGTATTCCTCTAGATTTGGAAACAAGTTCTGTGCATTTTCATTCTAGAAATCCAGGAAGCATCAAATCCAAGGCAACAAAACAACAGTAAATGAATTTTTATCTTTAAATGGATATAGGAATCTCTATAGTCATCAGAGGATGTATAGTGGTAGTAGTAGTAAACTGAGGAATTTATCTATTAATGTTCATATCTATTGTTTTTACACATGACATTTTAGTAGTCAGTTTCTGTGATTTCCCTTAGCAAAGTAGTTGAAATCTGAACTGGATATGCAACCATTTAGTATCATTGCAGTGTAACCTGGGGATATATTTCAGTTCTGAGTTAGAAGGGAATAAAAGATCTAAATGTTTGCACCACACATTCATGGTGATATAGTTAGGATATAAAGATCCCAAAAGCCCAAGATTCTATAGGTATGGTTTATAAAAGACTCAAAGACATTTGAATGATTATCTAACAAATGCTGTGATATTTAATGAGGTTAAATGTGAAATGACAAAACACATACTTAAAAGTAAAATACCCAATCAATCTAGTTATTTATTCAACAATTGTGGCACATTGCACTAGGCATGGGTGGTACAACAGTTGACTAGACAACATCCTTAATGTCAGAGTGCTTTCAAGTCTAATGGAAGAGATGGCAAATGAAAACAGCATGATAAATGCTAAGTTTGAAGAAAGGACAGGGTACTGTGGAGCACAGAGCAGAGTCAATTAACTGGGATCATGAAAGAGAAAACCTTCCCGGAGTGACATTTCAACCCTAAAATATGTGTGTGTGTGTGCGCACGCGCACGCATGCACGTGTAACTTGTTTAGAGAGAATAGTTCATTTTGGAAATCAAAATTTCATCTAGTTAGGATATAGAGTGTGAGTATGGGGTATGGCAATAGAGAAAACTAAATGGACAGAGGAAGCAGACTGAGTCCTGTTATTAACATTCCATCACAACATTCTTGTTGACTGGAAGCATCTTTAAGGAAAACAAAAAAAAATAAGTCCAGTCAGACTATGAATATACATGACACACAGCCTGTGAATAAACTGGTTCAGAAAGTATTTTTTGAGATGCTCTAGCACAATCACTCAGTTACTTAATTTCACTGTGTGAACCTACCTGAATAACCTTGTGTAGAAGTGATCTTCATGAACTGAACTGTGAAAATGGGATAGAGTATTTCTTTTTGGGGCTCTCAAACCCCACTTTTATTTTTTATGTTTTTGGTCTAGGAAAAGCCAAATAAGAGTCAGCTCACCCTGACCATGACTGACAGAAGGAGGTAGACAGAGGGTGTCATCAAATAGATTTTTAATATGTACAAAACTCTTTGCTTCAAACTTCATGGAAATTCAAACAACAAAGAATTTTGGCAATAGAGAGATCAAGGTCACTGGATGAAATCCTCACTGGCAGACAAAATGACTAATTTGACTCATGGTTGACTTGGTACTTCCTTCTTTGCAAAGAAATACCTCAAAGATTGGATGAGATTTCATGATGTCATGAAATGCTTTGAGTTGCTTATACCTAAGGTATAATAAAAATGCAAGGTGATTTTGTAAGGAGCACTCAAATGCTTCCAAAAATACCACAGGGTTAACAAGTTCAAAGAAATTTTGAACAGTAATGGCAAAATGCTTGATTTTTTTTATTTTTAGCATCTTTGCTAGGGGTTGGGGGAGGGAAAGAAGCATAACTGAATAAACCCTAGAATTAAGATATCTTTTGAGTGACAATCTCTTTTAGTTTTACACAGTTAAGAGAACCCCTATGGGGTTAATAGAAGACTTTGCCTCCTCAGCAGTTACATATTCCATTTAAAACTCTGGGTAACAAATCATTACCAGGTCTTCTGGGACATCATTTTTACTGCCTTTGGAGCCCTTTCTGGAAGCAGAACATTATCATGGTACTACACAGGAAGTGGGGTGCTCCTAGACCCTGCAGGACATTCAGGGTGACTGTCATATCTGGGATCACTCAATGTCATTCCAAAAAATGAGCCAACTTCAGACTGTGAGGACTAAAAGGGACAATAGTAATTCAACTATCATTACTGTGTAGGTAGAAACATAGGCACTATCAGATTACTCGAAACCATGGGGCTAGTCCCAAAGTTGGGACGAGAACCCAGTTATCATTTTTATTTGTGTGTTTTCTTAAGTAGGGACACAGAACAATAAAAGTAAGAGTTGATATTTGCTAAGCATTGACTATGCCCAAGGCACAACGATAAACTGTTTATATACATTAGCCCATTTAGGTCTCATCCTTGGGAATTAGGGAGTATTATCATTTCCATTTTACAGATTCAGAAACTTTGTAACTTGCTCAGGGCTACACATCTAGAAAGAATTAGAGTCAGAATTCTAACTCAGACCTATGTGATTGTAAAGCCCATTGCCATCCTACTTCTAGAATGAAGTGAAGAAGAAAATACTGAGTTGCAACTATTCTCTTAAGTATCCTGCCAGGGTATTTACAACTTTGACTAACAGATAGTGCCTTGCTAAACCTGTAGTCTAATCCAGACTAAAATACCTCTGCAAATACAGTAAACATAAATTTTTGTTAGAGAATACTGCATCACTAAGAAGGTTAGTGGCATGGACTTGATGATCACATTGTCACTCAGAAATTTTCATGGCAGACACATGTTGTAAAAACCTTTGACCTGCAATTGTCTAAAATTGGTGAGGGTGAAAGGAAAATAACAGAATTTGAGCCAAGGAAGCCCTGGGTTGTTCAGTAGTTGCTCCTCATGGCACTCAGTTTTTTAGTTTCTTCTTCTATTTGAATTCTTAGCACATATCAATGTAAATTTTTGTTCACAAATCTTTCCTTTAGATAGAATATGGCCTTTTTAAGAGTAAGGACCTTGCACTTTTTTCATATTCCTGGTGCCAAGCAGCATCTGACACTTGGTGGATGTTCATTAAAAAATTTGTAGAACTAAATACATGTTTGCTGAATGACTGTGCTGGAGCTAAATTGATAGGACTTTATAGGTCATCCTGAAGCCAAACCAAATGGGGCTTTTGGCAGAATATGAAATACTATAAAAGGTCTAATCTCTGAGACTGTTTTGCTGCTTTAAAACACTTTTGGAAGTGAACAGGGACATCCAGTTCAGTTTCTAGAAGTTTCTCAGATGACTACACCTGAAGAGACTAAATGTGAGCCTAGTTCATTTAATTTTGGTTACTAGGCTTGGCGATTGGGAGTGTGTTAGAGGATCTGAATAATGAAAGAGTATTACATGATTAATGGGTGTATTGCATGCACTATATTGGTCTGAATCAGGTGCTGTACAACATATTTTTCTATAACTTTGTATCATGACAATACATAATGATCAATAAGACCCAGTAATTTAAAATAACAAAACTTAGCTCAGATAGCATGGCAGGCACAGCAAAAGAAACCAGGGCTACTTCCACTTTTCTTTGTTTCACATTTGATGGTTTCAAGGGCTGCAATGTCAAGTGAAAGAAACATCACAGTGTAGGCTAATTGCCTCCTCCCCAACACTCACTGTCCTCCTGTGTTCACCTGTAGATCTAAAAGCCTACTCTAAAATGAAACCCTAAATCTGATTTCTTCCTGTTTTGAAGTCTAAGGTGAAGTAAGAGAGAGAGGCACAAAAGTGCTCAGGCAGCACCCAATGCTCAGTGTGCTGCCTGGAATCCCTCCAAGCAGCACTTAATATCTCAGCATAGAAAGTCTCAGTCAAAAACATTTTTACCAATGTGGTAAGAGTAACACGATATTCTTAAGTAGATGAATCTACGATTTAAAAAAGAGGCATTCAAATAAGTGGGTAGTTTCCCATTAGAAGATTTTTTTCAACTAGATGGGAAAAAAGGAAAATTAACTGGGATCATAGGGCTCTCTCCATCTTGGGTGCTAATTTTCTATTGACAAGTTATAATGAGGGTTTCTCTGTCCCAGAGTGAGGAATAGGTTCTCATTAAAACTTGGAACAGGAGTGCAAGCTTTCAACTCCCTTGTTTTTTAAACTTCACTGGTTTTTAGAAATACTAAATGAATTGCCTGACAAAACGATGTTATTGATTTCAAAGTGTGTCTGCTTTTTTGTGCTTCCATTTGCATTTGAATCTGAGCTACTTAGAATGTCAGTTGTTGGATAGAAGAATGGAAATGAGAGGTTTGTGGTGGGCTCAAAAGACTGATGTGTTGACTCTTCCACTTAGTCACTGTGGAAATAAGCCTCATACTAACCTTGGCTTATTCTTGATCAAAACACATCAATTAGCATGGTTTGAACACTGCTTTTTTCTGTGTTAGAAGAAAGGAGGATCCCAAATTTTAGACCATTAAATAAGATAGCTGTTTCACAATGCAACCCTATCAAGATGCCAGACAGTAACTTTGGAAGGGGCTGTTAATGTGCACTCTCAAAGATCCAAATCCAAGCACATACTAAATAATCCAAAAATCACTTAAGATTTGTTTCTGAGAATGCACTATAATATGTGTGTGTGTGTGTGTGTGTGTGTGTGTGTGTGGCAGGTGTGGCTCCCTAATTATTTCTTCTTATGCTAATATTAGCATAGACTTCTATGTCTCAAGCACATAATTCGTTGCAGAAAGAGGGAAAAGTCAAAGTCCACAAGAAGTAGATTTAAGGAAGAAAAGTATTTCAGATTATGTTGATTTGGAGTTGACACCAGAGGACCAACTCAGTGAAAATGTCCAGTCTTGAGGACTAGGGCTCTATATCTTCCACAGAGGGTGTATAATGTATTTTCAGGGAATGGCCACAGGATGGGGTAGCTGGGAGCAGAGGGAATATAGCAAAGCAATCACAGAAGGTGCAATCTTTGAGATAAAGGATAATCAGCCTTTTTCTAAGTCCCAGATTTGTATTGAAGGGAAATTTTGAAGAACACAACCTGTGTTATGAAAAGATGGAAAGATGTTCAAGGGGAAAAGACTGCTATAAAGCCAGCATACTGGAGTTTAGGAGTTGTTGTAACTCTAAGAGTAGAGTACAATGCTGAGGAATCAGTTTGCAAGGGGGTATGGAGGGGAGAAGAAAAAAGAGATACAGACTAGATGGAAAGGGGTTGAAAGAGAATGAGAAAAATAAATCAAAATAAACCTACAGCTAAGCTAGTGAGTGGGATCAAGTAAAAATGTGATTGTCTGTTTCAAGAGAGATGGGCATTTTAAAATTTATTTTGTAGGAGAGACTGAAGATAGCTGACAAAGGAATTAACTGGAGAAGCCTGGTTTTGAAGGTAGTGAGACACAATGGCATTAGGAACACTAGAAGTATAGGGACTCTGAGAGGGAAGAGGCACATTCTCTTCTGAGATTAGCTGGGAAGTGAGAAGAAAACAGGTGTGTGGAGAGACACGTTATGGAGGTATAACTGGGAGCTCAAATAATCGTACAGTAGGAAGCGAGGAGTGGGATTGCAATTCTGAAGAGAGGGACAGGGGTTGGAATGATTAGTAGCAGGAGTGTCCTAGGAAATACAAATTAACCAAGTAAAAAGACTATTAAACAACAATGGGAGTCCATAATCACACTTGTATTTAACTAGGTCTGCTCGAGTTGAGCAATATTTTTAGGCTAAGAATAGAATCAAGTCCAGGATCAGGGAGAAATGTTCTAGGAAGGCAAGTTAGTGGGGCTAGATCCAGTGAAAAAGGAGGTACATGGAATAATCCCAAAGTGCCTTTCTCTTTAGGATCCACAAGATGATGCTGCAGTATTGTAGCTATAAGATGCTGGTCTCAGGAAAAACCCCACTTATCTTTGCAAACAGAAAAACTGAGACAACTGTCATAATTTCTTTTGAAAGGAAACATGGAGTTTAAACTAAAGACAGTCAAAAGTATAAAGAGACAATGCAGGCAAAGGGAAAGAAGAAACAGGAATTTAGGCAACTTGGCATAAATTTTTTTTTTTTAATATTTGGTAGGACTACCCCCTTTTCTTTTTTTCTTTATTTATTTTTAGAGAGGGAAGGGAGGGAAAGAGAGAGAGAGATAAACATCAATGTGAGGTTGCTGGGAGACATGGCCTGCAACCTAGGCATGTGCCCTCACTGGGAATCAAACCTGCGATGCCTGGTTCGCAGTCCGCGCTCAATCCACTGAGCTACACCAGCCAGGGCAAATTTTTAAATCATATTGAGGACTGGATTTTTTCCTTTTTTTAACAAAAGTGATTTTATTTTATTTTTTGTTTATTTTATTGATTATGCTATTACAGCTGTTCCAATTATTTCCTTCCCTTTATTTCTCTCCTCCCTGCACCCTCCCACCCTTCAGCATCCCCCCTTAGTTCATGTGCATGGGTTGTATATATAATTTCTTTTTTTTTAGATTTTATTTATTTATTTTTAGAGAGGAAAGGGAGGGAGAAAGAGAGAGAAACAGCAATGTGCAGTTGCTGGGGGCCGTGGCCTGCAACCCAGGCATGTGCCCTGACTGGGAATTGAACCTGCGATGCTTTGGTTCGCAGTCCGCGCTCAATCCACTGAACTACGCCAGCCAGGGCTATATATAATTTCTTTGGCTTCTCCATTTCCTATACTTAACCTCCCCCTGTGTATTTTGTACCTACCATTTATGCTACTTATTCTCTGTACATTCCCCCCCATTATCCACCTCCTCAACCCACTGATATCCCTCCATGTGATCTCCATTTCTGTGATTCTGTTCCTATTCTAGTTGTTTGCTTAGTTTTCTTTTTGTTTTTTTTAGGTTCAGTTGTTGATAGTTGTGAGTTTATTATCCTTTTACTGTTCATAGTTTTTTATCCTATTTCCTAGATAAGTCCCTTTAACATTTCATATAATAAGGGCTGGATGATGATGAACTCCTTTAAGTTGACCTTCTCTGAGAAGCACTTTATCCACCTTTTCCATTCTTTTTTAAAAATTTAATTTAATTTAATTTTTTTTAGAGAGGGAAGGGAGGGAGAAAGAGAGAGAGAGAGAGACATCAATGTGCAGTTGCTGGGGGCCGTGGCCTGCAACCCAGGCATGTGCCCTGATTAGGATTCAAACCTGCAATGCTTTGGTTCGCAGCCCGTGCTCAATCCACTGAGCTACGCCAGCCAGGGCTTTGCTTTTTCCATTCTGAATGATAGCTTTGCTGGATAGAATAATCTTGGATGTAGGTCCTTGCCTTTCATGACTTCAAATACTTATTTCCAGCCCCTTCTTGTCTGTGAGGTTTCTTTTGAGAAATCAGATGATAGCCATATGGGTACTCCTTTGTAGGTAACTGTCTCCTTTTCTCTTGCTGCTTTTAAAACTCTCTCCTTATCTTTAATCTTGGGTAACTTAATTATGATGTATCCTGGTGTGTTCTTCCTTGGGTCCAATTTCTTTGGGACTCTCTGAACTTCCTGGACCTTCTGTAAGTCTATTTCCTTCACCAGATTGGGGAAGTTTTCCTTCATTATTTGTTCAAATAAGTTTTCAACTCCTTGCTCTTCCTCTTTTTCTGGCACCCCTATGATTTGGATGTTTGAGTGTTTGAAGTTGTTCCAGAGGTTCCTAAGCCTGTCCTCATTTTTTTTTTTAATTCTTGTTTCTTCATTCTGTTCCGGTTGGATATTTCTTCCTTTTGCTCCAAATGATTGATTTGAGTCCCAGTTTCCTTCCTTTCATTATTGGTTCCCTGTATATTTCCCTTTATTGCAATGTATGTAGCCTTCATTTCTTCCCTCATCTTGCAACAGAGCTCAGTCAATTCTGTGAGCATCCTGATTACCAGTGTTTTGAACTCTTCATCAAATGGGTTGCCTATCTCCTCATTGCTTAGCTCTCTTTCAGGAGTTTTGATCTGTTCTTTCATTTGGACCACATTTATTCATTTTGGCACACAAGTCTTGATGACTGTTTCTTTAACCCCTTGGTTGTTGGACTTCCATGCAAATGATTTTCTGGAAGTTCTGGTTATTCTTTGTTTTTACATTGGTTATCCTTTTTTTGGTTGTGTGAGGAAGTGAAGTGTTTCTGCCTACACTTCCATCTTGGCCAGACAGTGGATTTGTTTCATATCCCATTTTTGAATGAAAAATCAATCTAAAATTTCCTATGGAAGATAACATAGGGTATGAGCTCATGTTTTCAGCTTCTCCTATTATTTCATGACCAATATCTCATGACTAAAAGAAGTCACCACAGTAGGTAAGAACTCTTGAGGCCAAGTATATGGGTTTAAATCCAAGTTGTTGAGATCTAGACAAATTAGTTATCCTTTCTGTGCCTTAACATTTTTCATGTGAAAAACAGTCACAATGATTATATATGTCTCATACGCCTGTTGTAAAAAGTAAATACATGAGACTTTATTCATTTAATATTTAAAATACTTATAGTGTACTGGTAGAAAGTTAGCCATTTGTATTATTAATTCCTTCTGCCCAGTATTTTCATAGAATGTGGCTTATACAACAATTAACATATACATACAATTCTATTTTTGCGTGTGTATTTTTCTCATGTCTGGCCTTATATTGTAAGTTCCTAACAGGCAAATTCCATATCTTATACATCTTCATATTTAGCATTGTTCTGATAAACAATAGCTGTATCACAAATAACCCTGCTACTTGATGGCATGAAACAAAAACCATTTTCTTATGCTTATTTATTCAATGAGTCAAGAATTTGAAAAGGAGGCATCAGTTTTAACTTCTTTATCTTGATGGTTTCAGGCTCAGTTATATCTCTCAAATGATGAATGAGTAACATGAATAGGTGGGGGCTAAAATAGGTGGGGCTAAAGGACTCACTTCCAAGATGGGCTCATCACTCACATGTCTAAAACCTGGGCTGGAATTTCTGAAATATAAGCTCAATTGGGACTATCCATAAGAAAAGCCATGTGTCCTCTTGAACATGCTAGTGTCAAGGTAGTTTGTCTTCTTGCATGGTGGCACAAGAGTTCCAAAAGCAAGTGTTCCTAAGAACAAGATAGAGTGATTTGGCCTTTATGACCAAGCTCAGAAGTCACATTGTGTCATGTCTGTCATACTCTACAGGTCACAACAGCCACAAACCAACCAAGATTTAAGAGGAAGGGTTATAGACTTCACTTCCCAATGAGAGGAGTATAACAGAATTGTGATTGTAAACTCTCACAAGCCCTTCCCATGGTGCCTTTTCTTTATAATACCTCAACATCTCTCATAACTATCTACCCTTTCCATCCCCTCTGCTACTTCTCTAGTTCAGGCTCTTGCCTTTTCTCACCTAGAACACTGCAATAATTTTCTAATTGTTTTTTTTCCCTCTACTCCTGTTTTCTCTTATCCATTTTCTGTAGAGAAATCAGAGTTAATTTGTAAAAAACATAAATTGGATCTTGCTATTCCCTTCCTTAAAATCCATCAGTATTTTCCTATTTCTTTTAGAATAAAATCTAAACTCCTTATTGCTTCTGCCCACCTTTCTGATTTCCTGTATCATCAATCTCTGCCTCATGCTTTACACCTTAGTCACTCTGACTATCTCTTGATTATCCTCCCCTAATGTTCCCCATCTAAGCAAATGGAACCAGTGTCACAAATGTTCTGTTCATTTCTCTTCACCCCCACCATCTTAGTCCAGTCTCCCATCATGTCTCTTCTTGACCACAGTAGTAACCTCCCAGCCAGTTTCCTTGCTTTATCCATGCCTTCTCACAATTCATTCTCACCCTTCCCCTGCAGGGCTCTTTCTAAAACTTGTATGTGTATATCATAAGCACTTCAAACTCAAAATTTTCAAAACTGAACTCAAACCTGACCCCCAACATGACCCCAAACCTGCTTCTTTTTCTGAATTCTTTTTTTTTTTTTTTAGTGAACGGTCCACAGTTTTCAAATCCAAAATTGTAGGCTTGATGTTGCTAGTCTACCCTGTCCTCTACTGCTCATAATTAGGCAACAAGTCCTTAAAGCAGATGATGCAAAGTATAGCATAGCACTTTAAAAAAAGAGTCCTGGGTCTAAGTCCGGGTCCCTTCTACTTACTTGCTATGTAATTTAGGGAAAGTAACGTTCCTGAGTCCAGATATTTATGTCCATAAAATTGAAAAAGTAATAATATATATTTATCAGAGCTTATCTACGTTTTCAAGGAAATAATTTTTGAAAACTATTTGCATCATGACTCCCATATAAAAAGATCTATAAGACCTCTCTAATGGTTATTCTTCTTAATCTGGCTTGAATAAATAAGCTAAAAAAAGCATTTAAAAAACTGACAAAATTTAAAATTGATGTTTATTAAATGATATTATGGAGTTAATTTTATTAGGTGTATAAAGTAAGGTTTTAGAGATTCTTAGGAATATATTTATGGTTTAAATAACTCACTTATATTGCCACAGGGCAAATAGATGATGCATATATGATGAAATATTGACAATTATTAAATTTAGATTATAGATATTCATTATACTATTTTCTATTTTTCTTTATGTTTGAAAATTTTAATAAATACAAATCAAAAAAATAAAGACAAGAATAAAAATTTCATCTGTGGGACTTTCGGCCAAGATGGAGGCATAGGTAGTCGCACTGTGCCTCCTCACGCAACCAAAACTAAGGACAACAAAAATTGAGAAAAAAAACCCAACTATAACAGAGAGAAATGAACTGAATGGAAGTCTGACTACCGTACACCCAGACTAGTAAGAAGGGGCAGAGTAGGAGGCCTAGGGAGAGGGGTCGAGGGGTCCTGGCAGGAAAAAGTGATGACTGGCAGATGCAGTGGCTGGCAGACATGGGTGCACAGGGCACAGACCACAGTTGGCGGACCCCAGAAGCACAGAGGCAGCTGACAGACTGGTGGCAGACCCTGGGTGAGGGAGGCAACGAGCAGATCCAGTGAGGTGCACAAGGCAGCTGGCTGGCGGCAGCCACACATTCATATGCAGACAAACTAAGTGAAAACGGGCAGCGACACAGACCGCGCAAACCAGGGACCCAGTGCTGGGGAACAAAGCCTAAGAGCACCAACTGAAAACACCCATGGGAGCTGAGGCCAGGAGATTCTCTCAGCCTCACAGGAGGCTCCTTGGGGAAACCCACAGAGTCCGAGAAAGTACACAAGCCCACCCGCCCAGGAGCCAGAACCAGAAGGGCCCAATTTGGTTGTGGGAAGCGGCAAAGGGGACTGAAGTCCTAGAGAAAGCAGAGCAGGTGCCATTGTTCCCTCTCAGACCCCACCCCCACATACAACATCACAACCCAGCGACTGGGGTGCCCTGCCCTGGTGAACACCTAAGGCTCGGCCGTCCATATGTAACAGCCGCAACCAGACCAAAGGAAAATAAAGGATAAAAAAGATGGCTCAAACAGAATTAAAATCCCCAGATCCAATTTTTTAAAGTGACCAAGAGATAGCCAACTTATCAGATGTGCAGTTCAAAGCACTGGTGATCAGGATGCTCACAGAATTGGTTGACTTTGGTCAGAGATTAGATAAACAAATGCAGGCTACAATAAGAGAAATGAAGGAAAATGCACAGGGAACCAATAGTGATGGGAAGAAAACTGGAACTCAAATCAATGGAGTGGACCAGAAGGAAGAAAGGAACAACCAAACAGAAAAGAATGAAGAAACAAGAATTCAAAAAAATGAGGAGAGGCTTAGGGACCTCCAGGACATCTTTAAATATTCCAACATCCGAATTATAGGGGTACCAGAAGGGGAAGAGGAAAAACAAGACGTGGAAAAATTATTTGAACAAATAATAAAGGAGAACTTCCCCATTCTGGCTAGGGAAATAGACTTCCAGGAAGTCTAGGAAGCTCAGAGAGTCCCAAAGAGGTAGGACTCAAGGAGGAACACACCAAGGCACATCATAATTACATGAGCCAAGGTAAAAATGAAGGAGAGAATTCTAGAAGCAGCAAGAGATAAGGGGACAGTCACCTACAAAGGAGTTCCCATCAGATTGTCAGCTGATTTCTCAAAAGAGACCTTACAGGCAAGAAGGGGCTGGAAAGAAGTATTCCAAGTCATGAAAGGCAAGGACCTACATCCAAGATTGCTCTATCCGGTAAAGCTTTCATTTAGACTGGAAGGGGAGATAAAGTACTTCTCAGATAAGGCCAAGTGAAAGGAGTTCATCATCACCAAGCCCTTATTATATGAAAAGTTAAAGGGACTTACCTAAGAAAATGAAGATTAAAATTATGAACAATAAAAAAGACATCAAACTCACATTTAGTAACAACCATACCTAAAACAAAAGCAAACTAAGCAAACAACTAGAACAGGAACAGAACCACAGAAATGGAGATCACATGGAGGGTTGGCAACAGGGAAGTGGGAGGAAGAGAGGGGGAAAAGATATAGAGAATAAGTAGCATAGACAATAGGTAGAAAATAGGGGGAGGGCAAGAATAGTATGGAAAATGTAGAAGCTAAAGAACTTATGACACATGGACATGAACTAAAGGGGGGAATGTGGGTGGGAGGGGTGGGCAGGGTGGAGAGGAGTGAAGGGGGAAAATGGGACACTGTAATAGCATAATCAATAAAATAAAAAAAGAATAAAAAATTTATCTGTGAAATTCCCTGGCTGGTGTGGCTCAGTGGATTGAGCACTGGCCTGTGAACCAAAGGGTCACTGGTTCGATTCCTAGTAAGGGCACATGCCTGGGTTGCGGGCCAGGTACTCAGTTGGCGGCATGTGAGAGGCAACCACACATTGATGTTTCTGTCCTTCTCTTTCTCCCTCCCTTCCTGTCTCTAAAAATAAATAGTTAAATAAATCTTCAAGTATACAACTTGATGTTTTCATATGTATATAAAAGATCACCACATTCAAACTAAATAACTTATCTATTACTTCTACATAGTTACAATTGTGTGTGTGTGCGTGTGGGTGAGAAGATTTCATTTAAGATCTATCTTCCAGTAGATTTCACGTATACCTTATCCCCACTCCCCACACACAAAGGTGAGGTAATGGGTATGTTAATTAACTTGATTGTGGTAGCCATTTCACAATGTATGCCTATATCAAAACACCACATTGTATACCTTAAATATATACATTTTTCATTTGTCAATTATACTTCATAAAGCTTGGGAAGTTTTTATAATAAAGAATCTGAATTGCTTTAAAAAGGAATCACTAATGGTAATGAAAGGTATTGTTAATGAGTGTGTGGATGGAGTAGGGGCAAGATTTAAAAGTTAAGATGCATAGATATGATAACTATCCTAAGAAAAATTATATGATATGAGTACTATGATATCTTCAAGAAGCTTTTTTATTTCAAAAGAGGAAAAGACCTCATGTAGTTGGGGATTTGAAGAGAGAGATGAGGTTGGAGATAAACGTCAAAAAATCAATAACATTTTACCAGTGGATGTTGAGAACATTGAAAGTAAAAGGAATAGCAGAGGCTAAAGCATAGAAGTGAGAACATGCAGATAAATGTGTTTAGGGCAAGGCAAAGATTGTGCTTAGAAAATAAGTTATGTGTAGTGTATAAAAAGACATCAGTCAGGGAAGGGAAGTCAGCATTACCCTTGACCTCCAGGTGATGATTTCCATCAGATACCATACTAAGCATCGCCATTTTCTGGTTCAATCTCAGGTAACTTCTGGATTGAAAGGGAACATGTTTATATCATTAGGCTCCACAGATTTCTTAAATTCTGTTCTACTTGGCAGAAAATTGATACTAATATTAATGTTAAGATTGAGAGATGTTATAACATAGTGATTTAAAACTGCCTTGGTTGGTCTGGGTTTGACTGCCTAGATTTGAATTGTAGCTACATCACTTACTAACCTGTAACATTAGAGACATTATTGTTATAGGGTGATTTGTGTCCCCTCCCCCAAATTTATATGCTTAAGTCCTAACCTTCAGTACTTTAGTGTATCACTTTATTTGGAGAGAGGATCTTTACAATCAAGTTAAATTACATTGGGCACAATATAACTTGTGTCCTTATAAAAAGCAGGCATTTGGACAGACAGACATGCACAGAAAGAAGATGATATGAACAGATATAGCAAAAAGATATACACCTAAAAGCCAGGGAGAGGGGCCTGGAACAGATTCTTCCCTGACAGCCATAAGATAGGGCCAACCCTGCTAAAACCTTAATCTCAGACTTCTAGACTGCAGAACTGTGAGACAATCAGTTTCTGCTACTGAAGCCACTCAGTTTGTGGTACTTTGTTATAGCAACCATAACAAAGTAACACACCTAACCTCTCAGGCTTCAGCTCCCTCAATTATAAAATGAGTATAATAATAACTGCCTTATAGGATAGTTGTAAGAAATAAAACATAAAAACACATAAAATGCTGAGAGTTATTCTCAAAATATAAGTAATTGTGTGCTTCTAATGTTATGATTTTTCTCTATTAAACCATTTATCTTTCTATGTCCAAGTAATTTCCTTGTGAATTTCTTTGTAAGGTTCAGATATTTGTTCTTTATTTCAAAAATAACTCCTCTTAGCTTATACTCATTGTCCCTTTTAAAGGTTGCTTCCTATGTACTTTTTTTACTTTGCTGTCCAATCAAACTGCTTCTCAATGCAAACATGCCTCTTTTGTTAATCATAATATATTCTTTCACTCATGTTGTCTGAACTCCTATGACCCTATCAAAAAGACTTCCCATAAATTCTTTATTCTAGTATGCCTTTGCAGGATGGACTCTCAAGAACATATCTGCTTTCCATTTCTACCTACAAATAATGAAATAATATCAACTGGTAGAGATAATTACTTACCTGCGAAAGGAAGTGTTATTTCTTTCTATTGCAATGCAGTGCAATAGAAATGTCACTCTGAGTCAGGTTATATTAAGTAGCTTTCTATCACATGACAGTGTGAAATGACACATGCTGTGCTTCTGGATTAGACCTGGGGTCACAAATTTAAAGAAACACTTTTGTACAGAAGCAAGTACTAGTGGCTGTAAGTAACAAACCTACTATTCATTTTTTCCCTTATGAGCTTTTAAAAAACTTCATTGGAGCAATAAGGTCATTGAAATTAATAATGTAATTTAACCATATCTCTGATATGGTTAAAGTTTTGAGTATCTTGGTACCTATCTCTGCATCATAGATGGAGGGAAGGCTTCTTTTAGTGAGAAATTAACATCTGGGAGTGTAATCCTATGTTTGCCACTTGACTAGCATATGACCTGATGTGAGTTCCCTTCTTTCTTTAGGCCACAGTTTATCCATGTACAAAATTGGATGATCTCAAAGTTTCACCAAGCTCTAAAATGCTATGATGTGCTTAAGGTGTGTGGTAACACAATGTAGGACAATATAAGGACATATAGACCAGCTAGCTCTGTTTTTCCCCAGTGGCATTTTGGCTTTCTATTTGAAGTCTCTATTACTTGTGTTTTAAATTCTGTTTTAGCTTCCCATAAGGATTTACTGACAGCATCAGAATTAGAGAACTAAATGCCTTATAGGTTCGAGCAATTAAATAATGAATACAAATATATTACCAGAAAGTTCTTTCACAAGGTAAGTAACATTCACATTCAATGAGAGGCTTTAGGCATGCACTGAAGTGAGGACAAAAGACAAATTACAAATAATTGATTGAGATTTTCATGTGTGTGAGGAACAACTCCATTTTTAATTGTTTGTGAAATATAATCATCCTCCCTTTTTTGCAGTAGACAAAAGTTACCTTATGGATGTTATATGTAAATGTGGGTACTTGAAAATATTCATATGTAATGAGACAGAATTTGACTGGCATGAATGAGAACAAAGGGGAACAAGAGATCCTCGATTCAGAACATCCCATGGAGGAATTTCAGTAGGGAGGGGGAAGGGAGGAGTGAGGAGGAAAGGTACAGGGAAGAAGAAGCATAATTGGTAGGTATAAAATAGACAGGGAGAATTCAAAATGGTATAGGAGAGGACTCAAAGAACTTATATGTATGACCCATGGACATGAACTAAGTGTGGAGGATGCTGGAGGGTTGAGGGGTGCAGGGTGGAGAGGAGATAAAGGGGGAGAAATTGGGAAAACTGTAATAGCATAATCAAAATATAATTTAAAAATAAAGTTAAAAGTAAAAAACTGGCTCTGGGATAGGAGTATGAATACTCCATCCTCTGCCCTACTGCCCTCACACACTCACCCTAAGGTAACTAAGCAAATATGGTGACAAAGACATTACAAGTAAAATGAAAAGCACTTTTAAGATATCTGATTTGGAATAAGTGTCTGAAAGAATTAAATTTAGACTAGAAAATTAAGAATAAAATGGTAATAAAATCTATCCTAGGCTGGGCATACCAAAGAGTGTGGGATTTAGGAGAGAAAGTGACTGGCATATGTAGTGGGGGGGCAGTGTAAGGGCCAACTATGGCAAAAGTCATTAGAAAGGACCTGGTTTATTCTTTCTACTAGTAGCTGAGGAAAACAGGCCTGAAAAGCTAGTAATTTTAAATCCAACCATAACCAATTGTACTCTGATGCCGTAGAGTGGTGAGTTACAAATGTATCCATTTAATGTCATATTTGGGACACAGTACTGTCAACTTGCTCTGAATTATAGTTTGTTCTATAAATGGCTGGAGGGGCACTAGGAGGAGTGGCATTCAAGAAAACCAAAGTGTGGGAGAGTCTCTAGGTTTCTGGCTAAAGAGGAAAACCCCTTTGATCTAAGGGTTCCCAACCTGAGGACCAGAGACCTTGGAAGAAAAACTCATCATGCATAATGTGCAGACAACATACGTAATGTTTCTCACATACATATATGCCACCATTTTCCACTGCTTTTCATTGTTCAGATAATTGTTCATTTGTGATTCATAAAACAAAACTCCATCTTAAGATAAATACACTTGTGATTCATAGTTATATTAAGGTGTTTTGTACTTTGTCAATCACCAGATAATGTGGAATTACTTAGTATTTTTAAAAAGAGATTTTCATCCTAGAAGTGTTTAGGGTTTCTCCTTTAATGTCTTGGTTGGTAGCACTGAACAAGTCTAACACAAAAATTTCTTGGTAAAGGTTTGCCTTAGCGCATTGGCTATAATATCCATGACAAATTCAGAAAATTTAGGGATACTGGTGGAGAGAGTTTATTAGAGAACCTGTTGTTTCTTTTTCTGGGGTGATGATATGGTGTTCTTTAGAGTATCTGATATCTCTAGAGCCAGGCAGAGAAGGTGGGGAGTGAGAGACAGGAGGTTTTTGCATTGCCATGGGAAGCAGACTAGAAGGACAGAAGAGAACAAGTATCAGAAAGTAGTTTATCTTCTTTAGAGGGCATGAAGTGCACAAAAGAATTAGGTCCCATCAGGTCTACCATTTGGCATTCATAAGGGGTGACTACCAGTCAGCTCGAACTGCTATAATACAATACTTTAGACTGGATGGCTTATGTTGTAAACAGCAGGAATATATTTCTCCTAGTTCTGGTGGCTGAAAGTTCAAGATCAGAGTGCCAGCCCTGTAGGGTTCTGATGAGAGTCTGCTTCCTGGTTCATAGATGACTCTTCTCACTGTGTCCTCACATGGTGGAAAGGAAGAGAGAGCTTTTCTGTAGTCTATTTTATGAAGGCAGTAATCCCATTCACAAAGAATCCACCCTCATGACCTAGTCAATTCCCAAGGGTCCTACTTCCTCATACAATCACATTGGGAAATTAGAGCTCAACATATGAATTTTGGAGTGACACAGATATTCAGTTCATTATAGCGACCTTACAGAATCCTGGCCTTTCTCTTGGAAAATTTTGCAAAATTCTCATGATTTCCAGAGGAAAGCCATTGTGCACATGCTGTTAAATAACCTCCCCCCCAACACACACACATACATGCACAGACACATGGTGCTTTGGGTCTCAAATATGAGTGAGGTCACTTGAAATATGTTATACAAACATTCTACTTACTTTCACTCCCCTTAACCTCCACTCATCCTCTTTGTGATCAAATGAAGGGTTTCTTTGTTCAAGTTCCTGACTGAGTAGCAGTGTATCAAATGAGTACTGCTATAGTTAAATTTCAAAGTATTCACTGAAATGTGGTTGTGTGTGAGCCAGGAATGAAGGCATTATATACACTGGGTACAATGCTATCCAGTCCACTCATGGTGAAAGACCCCAAATACTTCCTAACAATGAAAATGAATTTGTTACTGCTTCAGATCAAAGGATTGGCATGTTATCAGAGTAATAAAAAGGAAGTTATTTTATTTTTGCAAATATTTATTTTTAAGAGTAAAAGGAAAGATAGCTTATATGGTAATATAACTCCATCAATGTGCAGAGGACAGCAACTTCAATAATCCAAAAATGATTTGAATGTTAAGGCAACAATATAACTTGGAGAACACATTTATTTAAAAAGAAATAATGAAAGAAGGGAGCAAACCTTGCCTCCCAATCCACAGCAGATCAGACATTATAGAAACCACAAAGAAGAAAAAGAAAACTAGGTTGCAAGAAATTATTTTTGATACCTAAATGCTTCTGGAAAGTGCAGGACAGATTTTAACTACACAACCTGCCCAGGTTCTCTAACTGGTCACTTTTTGGCATTTTCACCACCCTCTCCACAATTATTAAATATTATTACTGCATTTGCCACAGATGTCTTGCCTTCAAAGATTTTGTTTTAAAAGCTGAAGTACCCAAGTGTTTATTGTTTGTAATGCAGTATATTCTAATGGTGCTCTGTAGTTGATGTTGCAGCCATCTTATACTCAATTTCTATTATGAGTTATTATTTTAGAATGTGTAACTTGGCTACAGAAAATTGCTTTATAAAAACTCCTGAACAGCAAGTTCTCACATGAGCAAAGAAATTTTAAGATGATGGAATGTGGCCTTGGCTGGTGTAGCTCAGTGGGTTGAATGCAGGCCTGTGAACCAAAGGGTTGCTGGTTCAATTCCCAGTCAGGGCACATGCCTGGGTTGCAGGCAAGGCCCCCAGTAGGGGCATGCAAGAGGCAAGCACACATCTCTTTCTCCCCCCCTTCGCATCTCTCTAAAAATAAATAAATAATATCTTTTTTATAAAAAAGATGATGAAATGTGAAAAAAAAGATAATGAATAGCTTTGCTACTCTTCTGAGCTCTTAAAAGTTGAAAATGACTTGTTGAGGTTTTGCTGGTGTTTTTTTTTTCTTTTTTATTTCTTTTACTTTGTGCAAGTAAAAGACAACTTATTAGGTCTCCATCTAGAGCACACTTCTTTCTAACTTCTTTGCCCTTATAAATCAGGCTATAAAGAGGTGAGAATCAGCTCCAGATTTGTTGCACCTCTCCTTCCTAGAGTCATGAATATTGCTATTTTCATTGGCTTTAGAAGAAAATACAGTGCTGTTTGTAGTCATTAAAGTGGCCATTATTTAAGGAAGGTCTCATTAATGTTCACTTTCTAAAATTCTGCCCTTGGGGCATTAAGTGGTGAAAAGAGCATGAGCTCTGGAGTGAAACAGTGCAAGATTGAAATCCTAGCTCAGGATTCAGAGCCACAGTTTTCTCTGGCTTACAATAGGGGCTACAAAGATTGTAAGGGTAAAATGAGATATGGCATACATATAACTTAACATAGGGTCAGGTGCCTGGTAGGGACGTAATAAATACTAGCCAAAGTGCTATGACAGTGGCCATGAATTCTTTTTGTTTTGTTTTCCTTTTTATTTAATCTATTTGGGTCACATCGGTTAACAAAATTACACAGGTTTCAGGTGCACAGTTCCACAACACATCATCTGTACACTGTATTCAATGTTAACCACACCAAATCAAGTCTCCTTCCATTACTATTCATCCTCCCATATCCTCCTCCACTTCCCTCCACACTCTCTCTTGACAATCATCACACTGTTACCTGTGTCCATGAGTTTTTCATTTTGTAATTTTTCCTTAATCCTTCCACCCCCACCCCGGATAGCTGTCAGCCTGTTCTCTATCTATGAGTCTGTCTCTATTTTGCTTGTTAGTTCATTTTGTTTATTAGATTTCACATATGAGTGAAATCATAAAAGGAACCCACTGATGGTGGGAATGCATATTGGTGCAGCCACTATGGAAAGTAGTATGGCGTTAACTCAAAACATTAAAAATGGAATTGGCTTATGACCCATGAACCCGCTTTTGGGAATTTATCTGAAGAAACCCAAAACACTAATTCAAAAGAATACATACATGCACTCCTGTATTCATTCATTTCAATGTTATTTATAATTGCCAAGATTTGGAAGCAGCACAAGTGTCCATCAGTAGATGAGTGGATAAAAAAGCAGTTTAGAGCCCTGGATAGCTTGCTTACTTGGTTTCACATTGTCCCATACACCAAAAAGGTTGTGGGTTCTATCCCTGGTCAGGGCACATACTTAGGTTGTGGCTTTGATTCCTAGTCAGGGCGAGTACAAGAGGCAACCAATCAATGTTTCATTCTCACATTGATGTTTCTCTCCCTCTCTCTTTCTCTCTCTTCCCCTACCAGTCTTCCTCTCTCTCTAAAATCAAGGACCCTGTCCTTGGGTGAAGATAAAAAAAGAAGCTGTGGTACATTTACACAATGGAATACTACTTGGACATAAAAAGAAGGAAATCTTATCTTTTGCAACAGTATGGATGAACCTGGAGAACATTATGCTAGCTGAAATAAGCCAGTCAGAGAAAGAAAAGTGGCCATGATGACTTTCCTTGTGAACAAAAATATAGAATCTCATCTGGGCCAAAGAGAGTGATAGTATGTGCAAATCCATATAAAGCAAGTCTTATTAATCTCATTCCATGAATGTTTGGGAAACACACACACACACACATATACCTTCACAATTAGTCTTCCATCTTTCTGAGTCCCAGTTTTCTTGAAAGCAGTAAAAGGAAAGGAAGATATAATAATTAATGGAAAAATAACTTGACTGATTGGCCAGTCCCCTGTGCTAATGCCAACTCAAAGTAAATTTATACAGCGCCTAAAGGAAAGCCCCCAAATAAGTATCAGTAGTGGGGTTAAGATAGTATGTGAATAAAAGATCACAAAATAATGCTATAGAGAACTCCACTCTCCTTTTAAATATCATTCCCATCCCTATCACCAGAAATGAGAAACTTTATAACTTGTTTGATCCAGGCTTAGGTGATACAGAGGATGGGTTTGCAGATAGCACTATTGTGCTGAAAGACCTTGCCACAGAAGAGCAAGCTAATGATGTTTCTGAGTTAATACAACCATTCTGGTCATCTTGTGGGTGTGTGTTGATACAGTTCACCACATAGTCCTTGTACATATTTATATAATCTGTCCCTTTTAGCCAGCAACACTAAAATAATAGATTTTTGAGAGTGATGCGGGTCGGAATGTTGCATTTGCAAGCAAAACACACTCCACTTCCTCAATATTGGCTGCTTTAGTGGAGGCTCTTAGAGCTGACAACACAACAGAGTACTTCATAAAGAAAGTCTCATGATAGCTGTTATTTATTATGCAAATTCTGTCTGCCATGGCAACATTGCATCCAGGAGTTTGCTTTATTTGTACTAGGACATGGCCTGCATATTCAAATGAATGCAGCCGTACATTATGCCTACACATTACAAAGATTTTGTTTTCCTTGACACTTACAGGAGAACAAACTGCAATTAATATAGCCTGTTTAAGCAGACAGCACCCAATTAGTTATCATCCATTTTCAGATTGGGATGCTAGACAAAAAACATGGAGCTGGTCTCCTTATTCAAAAGGAAAATACATCCAAACTATAGGTTTTCAAAGACACATTTAACTCACAATGCCAAGGATACTCACTTAGCCTTTAATGTGAAATGGAGTGTTAATTTTTCTCTGTCACCTCTTAATTGCTTCCTTATTATACTGTTCAAGCAGTTAATTGCTAGACTGAGTGAAAGAGTGTTTTCAGGGGAAAGGAAATGCCACAGCATGAAAGAAAAAAAAATAGAAGCAGTTCACTAGCGTAATTGGGTCTGATATAACATTAGCTATGGTATTCCTTTTAATGGTATCTACAAAAATTAATAGGCAAAGCCAAATTGTTTGTGATTGGGAAAGCAGAAAAAGATTAAGTCAGTTGGCATGCCTACATGTGACTTTCATCGCTGTCATTTACCAAGCAAGCAAGTGAGCTCTCCCATGCCATTCCTACTTGACCCATATGTAGGTTGCCTTCCCCATGTGTGATGCAGATGGGGCCATCTCCACAAACTAGCTATTCCTAGTGCAGAAACAGGTTCCAGGGAGTCATGTGGATATTTTCTTGCTGTATTCCCTGGGTTAACTCTTTACAATATGATTGAGGGAGAAGAGCAGGCAGAAAGCAGTGGTGTCATGCTGCTCCTTGCTTTGGAGCTCCCCATACAATTCTATTTGTTCCTTAGAGAACTGACCCTTCTTTTCAGTACTATCAAAAATGAGAGTTGACATTGTCAGAGCTTGATGGTGTTTCTTCAGCAAAGAAATGGATACTCAGAAAAAAAGGCAAAATTACAGATATTTATCTAAACTACAAAATATAAATCACCAGCTTTAAGGAGGATGTTTGCATGGTAGTGTTAGAGAATTCATAACAAGTATTATTTTCTACATCCCCTAATTTTATTAGAACATGGAAATTATTACTGAAGAAAGATGGTAATGAAAATACTTGGTTCAACAGTGAAGTTAGAAGAGATATTTTTATTTATATTACATTTATTTGGGATCAAAATAAATCACTTTGTTGAATCTTAAATTTAACTTCCCAATGAAATATAGAAAAACTGTAAACCATTTACTGAATTGTGTTCATTAGCATTTACTCAATTATTAATTTGTTACTTAATTCTACCCTCTGTTTCAGTTTGTTTACTGTTTTTTGAAGTCTGCTTGTGTTACAGAGCAGGACCCAAACAAGCAAAGGGGGCCCGGGAGCCCCGGGAGGGTGATGCTCTTACTGAAAGAAATTCGGGTCCGTCTTGTCCGCCGCCATATAGGAAAGATATCTCTCAATGCCAGAGATTGGTGAAAAGGAAAGGAAAACGTTTATTTTGTGCTATACAAAACTTAAGGCAGTGACCTAATATTTTTT
>PVIA01012167.1:0-39533 GCA_004024845.1 Tonatia bakeri | reverse complement strand
CTTTCCCTTCATTTGCGGATTGTTTCTTTGTCTTCTCATTGTTTCTGAGACTCTTCTTGTTAACCTCTGTTTCTTAACTTGATCTGTTCTGGTTCCTTGTGTTTATGGTGTGATCTTCTGTGGTAGAATACTGTTCCCCGTGGGTGCGCACAGCTCCTGCGTTTCTGAAGTTTTCAACCCCTGACTGGGGACAGAGTCTTGATTCTATATCTATTTTCTTTTTTATCAGAATTAACCAGTTAGAAATAGTAATGAAAAACAATATCCCATTTACAAGTCCTTAGTGTCTGGGTTAATAACATACAAGCAAAAAGCCAATACATTCTCTGACAGTTGGCTAAATGGCTCCCCAGATATGGCAGAGAGGCGTGGGGCTGTCATTGCAGATTCTGAATGTGTTGTTGATCCACGCTGACAGCAACGGTATGGTGCTTGTGCAAAAAGAGACGGTCAGTAGATTCTAGTTTAAATTAGGGTATTTAGAATATGATACATGAGGTATGGAAAGAAATAATTTTTGATAAATCACCCAGTCAATGGTTGTCTATTTATAAAAGAAAAATAAGTTAGATTCTTCCTACCCCAAATACCAGCACTTTAGTCTACAGCCATACCGCCCCGAACATGCCCGGCCGCGTCCCATACGCCACCGCTCATACTGTAAACCAGGATTTTCAGCCTTTTTCATCTCATGGCACATATAAACTAATTACTAAAATTCTGCAGCACACTGAAAAAGATGCTATTATATTTTTTGCCAATCTGACAAATAAAAATAGGTATAATTTTGATTCATTTGCATTGGATGGCTATTTTTGTGTTGACTGTTGTTATTTCTTAATTTGACAATCTAAGGGAAAAGAGGTCAGTGTCCCTGACTAAATAGCCAGGTATTGCACGTTTCAGAAATTCTTGCAACACACCGGTTAAAAATTGCTGCCATAAACCAACAGAAATATCAGATAGATAAAGCAGTCTAATATAAAATCTTAACTGCACACAAGAATTTGAATAAAATAAATGGGTAGTTAAATAGTACTGAAATAGAGAAGGCCTTTTATTCAACATAGTGTATTATTGAACATAGACATATAGGGAAACCTTAAAACATAAACGGAAAACCAAAAGGCAAACTATAAATTTGGAAAAATGTTTGATATGTGTGATAAATGATTAACATTTGGTGTATAAGTAAAGTTTATAAATCAGTAAGAGAACAGCACACCAGGAAATGAATAAATGAATAAAGGATGTGACCAATGACTTTTCCAAAGTAAATTTAGGCCCCAAATCTCAAGTTGGGGGAGGAGAAGAGAAAGAATGTTTACCACTACTATAACCAAATGACAAATAGAACAAGTGTTTTTCCTTTTTTTTTATTGCCTGTCAAATTGACAACAATTTACAAGGCATACTAGCAAGCTCAGGGCTCAGGGATTGGACAGTCTCATCCAGTGCAGCTGAGAATCAGTGCGAGCGCAGCGGAAGGCATTTTGGTGCTGTCTCCGCAGGCCCTAAGTGTGCAACTCAACAATTCCACTTCTAGGAGCTTAGTCTGACAGAAATAATAATTGGGGATATGGCAAAAACTTCCGTTTGAGAATTCTTTGGAGAATTTTCATCAGGGCTTGGAGCTTGACAGTCAGCAGCTCCCTGGGCTTTTGGTGAATCAGGAATATTTCCCCTAGGCAGGGGTGTTCAGCCTGCAGGCTGCAGGCTGCACGCAGCCCAGGGTGGCTGTGAATGCAGCCCAACACAAAATTGTGAATTTACTTGAAACATTATGAGGTTTATTTGTGATTATGTGTAACAATGTATTTAATGTACAGCCCAAGACAACTCTTCTTCCAATGTGGTGCAGAGATGCCCAAAGTGTGGACACCCCTGGTCTAGGGGAAGACATTGGCACCTGAGCTGAGTTCACTAAAGAAAGATTGGGGGCCATGCATTTCTGCTGATAGGATCTTCCGACCCAATGTTTTCACACTCATGAGGAATGTTAATAAATGGATCTAATTCAAACCAGTTGCAGGTGTGAGTGGGTGGGTTGTGACTTATCTAACTTATATCCTGTTTTCAGATGGTGTCTGAACTAAAAGACCATCTTTTGAGACACCTACAGGGTGTAGAAAAGAAGAAAATTGAACAGATGGTTCTGGACTACAGTTCAAAACTGGTTGGTTTGCTTTTTGTTTTTCAGCCCTAGTATGCAGCTCAATGTTTTTCAAATTAGGTTTTAGGAGGTCTCCAGTTCTCAAACCAGTATATTTGGTGCTATAGCTTGAGGAAATGAGAAAAGAACCTCAAACAAAGAGAACTTGGTTTTGAAAGGAGTGCTTTATTGCACTCCTTTCAAATAGTGATTATATGCTCATGAAGCATAGAACGGTTACAGGTTTCGCATGGTTGCCTAATGTTCGCATCTTGCCTTGGCAACTTCCAGTTTCTCATTAAACAGTAGGTGATGTTGTCTGTGCATGGAGGTGTGTGCAGACATGAGAGAACTCGAACTTCAATTCTTAATTAGCTCCGACAGCTCAATTAGGAATGATTCTAGCCAGTCGTATGCATACTACCACATTCGAATCCTCTGATGAAACTGGCGGCTCACCTACGGGGTAGCCACTAACTGCGATTGTGTAATCCAAATGAATAATACTAGTTGATACTAGTAAATAGAAGTGACGTTGTTAAATTGAATTTTGAAGCTGTCTTGAATCCTTCAAAAAGTATATGGAGTTGAAGCCTGACCCTGCTTGGGACCTAGAAATAATATGCTGGGAAAAAAATGAAAGTATTTAAGTATACAGAAAGAGAAAGAACACTCTATTTCTCCAAGTTTGGGTAAGACCAGTATGCAAATGAGCCAGTGCACAAATACATACTTTTTGAACTCTGGAAGATTAGTTTATTGATAGGACTCTCACTTAATTTCATGTTTAATTTTATTTATTTAAAATTTTTTAATAAACTTTTTTTATTGTTGTTCAAGTACAGTTTTCTGTCTTCCCCCACCCCTCCTTCATGTTTAATTTTAGAGTGTTTGCCTTTATTGCAGTCATTAGTGTCTGTTTTTAAATAATATCTTTGAATTTAATAGATTTTAATATATTGGGAGAGGTTGGTATTGTCATATACTCATATTTATAATCAGAGCATTGAAACTTTCCTAAAAAGTTCTCTCTTGCAGTAGAACTGTACGGAGGAACTCACTTTTATGAATGTGTTACTGATCTTCCCCATGTTGGTATTAACTTGCTTTCTTAGTCCTTTAATGGACAACTATTTCACACATTTACCTGTCACCTTTATTTCTGTTGACTTTAAATTTCACCTTCCAAGTTACTAAGAGTTTTGGTTCAAGCTTCATTCTTCCCCATAGTTAATCACATAAAAGTTTTAATATAAGTTTGTGTTAACCACTCCTAGAACCTATAGGACCAGAAATGATACAGATGTAGTCTCAGAAAACTCAGCAGTTACTGATTGAAGCCAAATTGGCCCACCCCTGCCCAGCAGCAAACAGTCATGCCTCCCAGGCCCCTGTCTGGAGGATGATTGGACAGCCTTTCTAAAACAAACTCTCCTAAGTTGCCACAGAACCTGATTATATTACTCACATGCTATTTCACCTGATTTCAGCCAAAGAGAAACTGAGAATCTATATCATTGAGAATAAACAGTGCCTGTGCCTGTAGGGGCCTCTCTCCTTTGCCTACATGTGCAGCACCTGGATCCGTGGCTGAAAGCTGCTCAGTGGAGACTGTGCCATTACTGATAAACTAGCACAGTGTTGATTTGAACCTGGGGACGTGAAGCCAGTTTTACTCCACAGCCCATGCTCAGGGCTGTTGTGCTATTCAGTATCACCTTTCTTCTCACTGTCAGCTCTTGCCGCATAATAGGCCTAAAGCAAACCCAGTTGCACTTGACCTTCACTGCTGGATGAGGGCCCGTTAGCCAGGCTGGGGGAGCTCAGCTGGGACACTGCCTGCACAGAGGGTGCTCTGTTAGAGTGTGGGGTGCATTTTCAGTTTTTCCGTTTTGGGTTCCAGTGCTACAGAAGTGACCTCAGAAAGGCTGGTTCTGTGTCTGGGAACAGCCTGAATGCCAGCCGCCCTGAACGTGCCCATCAGAGCCTGGAGGGGTGGCTGCGGGGCCTCTGAGGGACCAGGGATGAACAGAGGTCAACAGGCTGTCTTTCCCCTCCAGCTGGATCTTATTTGCCGAATACTGGAAACCAGCTGGAAGAAACATAATCTTCATCCCTGGGTTCTCCACTTGTACGCAAGTATTTTTCGCTCTTTTGTTGGGATGCACAAAGAGCCAAAACAACTCTGATTGCTGCCTGTTTCAGCAAAGCTGTTTTGAAACTTACCAGTTGAAAGTGATTCTCGCCAGTGCTGACACCATCTATCTTAGTTCTGTACTCAGCACTTAAAGTTATGCCCCTGTTACTCCACTCATCCATCCCCTTTCTGGACATATGGTTGGTGGGGATGGAGGGGTGCATGAGCTCAGTACTGCTGAGCAGGGCAATTGAAGTTCATATGACTCATTACTTATGTGCCCACTGACTAGTTAGATTCTAGGAATTGGGCTAATGGTCACCATCATAATTCTGAAGCTTTCTCCAGGGCAGAGCCTTTCATGATGAGCAAGGATGCCATCTTTCTATGGCACTCAGAGCCATTGCTTACACAAATGGAGTTTCAGAGATGAGCACCTTGGCTGACGTGCTGCCTTGGTATTTTCCCAGCAATAGGCGGGCTAGTGCTGCTGAATTTGCAGTCTTCCACATCATGACCAGGATTTTGGAAGCTGCTGGCAGTTTGTTCTTACCTCTGCCTCCTGGTAAGTCTTGGCTCTTTTGTCCTTTGTCGTAACAAATGTGTTTTTTTCTTCACATGGTCCCTGGACTTGGGCATGGTATGAGTTTAAGGATGAGAACTGCTGTGTCTGAGAAATTGTGTGCCTGGTGTCACTGTGAGAGCTGGGCCTGCGGTTGGTCTCTGATGGCCAGATCTCCCCCAGTTATTAAACTGGGCTGTAGTTTGTCACTGACTTTAGGGAGCCTAGGTTGGTCCTCGAGTTAACTTTCTAGGATACTTTGTGGATACTCTAGGTAGGATACTCAGTGGAGCTGATTCAGGGAGAGCTTTCTCTGATGTCTGTAAGCCTTGTTTATCTGATCAAGAAAGTTAACACAAAAGGAAGTGGGTCTGGCTGGGTGCCAAAATTGACTTGATTCTTATGTGTTTGGAAACTGAAAATTTCCCTTAGCATTTTGAAATAGGACCAAATCAGGCCTCAAAACAGCCTTGGCACATGTATATGCAGTCATTAATTTAATTGGTCATTTGTTCATTCAATCAACAAACATTTGTTGAACAATTAGTACATGCCAGGTACTGCACTAGAAATTAGAGCAATTACAAAAATTAACAAAAGTCTAGTTGGGAAAATGTCATGTAAATCAATAACCATTATAAGAAACAAATAAGCTCCTGACTGCTATGAACTATGTGCCATATGTTCATTGTATATCAGTTCGAATGTTTTACAATAGCTAGTACTATGTAAAATATATCAGCCAGTTTTTAATATTTTTAGATAATTCTTTAATTCTTATCCTTTTTCAATTATAGTAGAATACAATATTATATTAGTTTCAGGTATATAGCATAGTGATTAGACATTTGTATAACTTACAAAGTATTCACCCCAGTAAATCCAGTACCCATCGGACACCACACACAGTTACTACAGTATTACTGACTATATTCACTATGCTGTACTTTATATTCCTGTGACTATTTTTTTTGTAACTGGCATTTTGTACTTCTTGATCCTTTCACCTTTTAGACCTATCCTTTGCCTCCCCTTCCCATCTGACAACAATCAGTTTGTTCTCCGAATCTATGAGCTTATTTCTGTTTTGTTTGATTGATAATTTTGTTTTTTAGATTCCACATATAAGTGGAACCATATGCTATTTGTCTTTGTCTGACTTCTTTCCCTTAACATAATACACTCTAGGTTTATCCATGTTGTTGCAAATGGCAACAATTCATTCTTTTGTGTGGCTGAGTAATACTCCTTTGCATACATGGACCACATCTTCTGTATCCATTTGTCAACTGATGGACACTTAGGTTGCTTTCATATCCTGGCATAGGGGTACATATGTCTTTTCAAATTAGTGTTTAGGATTTCTTTGAATAAATACCCAGGAGTGGGATTGCTGGGTCATAAGGCAGTTCTACTTTCAATTTTTTCAGGTAACTTCACACTTTTTTCCATGGAGGCCACACAAGTCTGCATTCCCATCAACAGTGCATGGGAGTTCTATTTTCCCTGCCTCCCCACCAACACTTGTTGTTTGTTGATTTATTGATAATATATCAACCAGTTCTATTTATTTATTCACATACATCTGTTCCTTCATTCATTTCTTTATTTGTTCATTTTAAGCCAACATGTGTTTAGTGCCTATTCTGTGCCAGGTATTGTTCTAAATACTATACATAAATTAACACATTTAATTTTCATAACAATCTTGAGTAGTAGGAACTTAAATTGAACCACATTAAATTTCTGGTCAACACAAATGGTATTTTCATATGGTTTCACTGCACATTGTTCCCATTCAAAGATGGTAAAATTGAGGCACAGAAAGTTTAAAAGTAACTTGCCAAAGTCACATAGCTATGAAGTAACAGAGCCAGTATTCACATCCAGCAGCCTGGCTCCAGAATCTATTCTGCCTTTTGCATTTTTTATTCCAGTTGAATTAGTTGATGCTCAAACTCTAGGCCCCCAACCCCTTTAGCATGCCTGAACTCCTCTGCATGTGTGATATATCTGATATAGTTTGGAATCCTTCATGCTTTCTCAAGTCACACAACTTATCTTACAGGGTCTGTGTGTAGTGGAAGTACAAAATGGGTTTCTTTTAACTTTGTAGGAATCTGAAAGTGGCCATTTTTATGAGGAGAAAGAATGACTTTAACCCAATGGAATATGAATTGTGAGGTGCCCTTTAGAAAGAGTGAAGGGATTTCATGAAAACTGTGTATAGCTTTATGGCTGAAATTCTTTTTGTGTTAATCATTATTCTTTTTTTTTAAATGCATTTTTTTAAAGATTTTATTTTTATTTATTTTTAGAGAGAGGAGAAGGGAGGAGAAATAGAGGGAGAGAAACATCAATGCTTCTCGTGCACCCCCTACTGGGGACCTGGCCCGCAACACAGGCATGTGCCTTGACTGGGAATCAAACCAGCAATCCTTTGGTTTGTAGGCCAACACGTAATCCATTGAGCCACACCAGCCAGGGCAATCATTATTCGTAA
Source organism: Tonatia bakeri (assembly GCA_004024845.1). Lineage (NCBI taxonomy): Eukaryota > Metazoa > Chordata > Mammalia > Chiroptera > Phyllostomidae > Tonatia > Tonatia bakeri. Next base: position 32,179 of record PVIA01012167.1, on the reverse strand, counting down.
TGATTAACACAAAAAGACTTGGTAGAGGAATGAATTAACATTTTCATATTTGTTCACCATGGATGTTCAACCTCCTTTTGTAAATAAATGAAACTGACTTGCTGGGAACAATATTATTCTTGAGAAGTCATAAAAATTCACTTCCTGCAGAACGTTGCATTCTTTCGCAGGAATGGATAAGGAGGGAGAACATAAGAAAATGTTATCTGTAGTGACTGAGAATTATTTTGAATAGACTTAATGGCTTGTGTCCAAGGATCAAGCCAGGGAGCAGTTTCTATCCCTTTTTTTCATAAATGTTTGTTTCTCATGTGACATGGAAATAGAGGTGAAGTAATGCTGGACTGGGTGTGCTCACATGTGTGTGTAAATACAAGGAAGTTTTTTATGTACATGGGTCAGTGTGCATGCTTTCCAGGCCTCCCACAGTAGCAAGAAACTGAGTTTCAAGTGTCAGAAATGTCTGACCTGGATTGCTTAAAGACAAAAGATAATGAGGACCATGAAAAGACAGCCATGGTTTAGAGCTGGAGCACTTGCAGTTTAAAAGCGACCTGTTTTTCCTTGCTGGCTAGAGGAGGCAAGGACCCCTGAAGGATGAGGACAAGAGCTGGCTGGGAAACCTCTCTTTTGGAACTGCTGTCTACTTTTAGCTGATTTCTCTGTGCTTAGAGCTGACATGCAGAGAGGAGGCCAGGAACAGACTGTTGAATTTGGGACTGTTCCCTGGACACAGAGGATGAAGGGTCATCGGGGATCTTTAGGACATGGACACAGGGTGGAGAGGAACTTTGAAAATCTATAGGATTTATGAACTTGTATTCAGAAAAAAAATCATAAATGTTTTAATCTTGGGAAGAACATTTAAATCCATTAAAAAATCTCCTGTTAATTAAGTAGTAAAATCACTATGTTTTTCTTCAAGTATTTATTTATTTTTAGAGAGAGGGGAAGGGAGGGCGAGAAAGAGAGGAAGAGAAACATCAATGTGAGAGAAACATCTGAACCTGCAACCCCGGCACATGCCCTGACTGGGAATCGGACCAGAGAACCTGAACCTTCTCATTGCAGTATGATGCCCAACTGACTGAACAACATCGGTCAGGGCTAAAATTACTGTTTTGGGGTGGATTCAGGGAAGCTAGTGGACTCATCCATTGTTAGCCCATTAACATCTGCTTGTGGGCAGAATCTGCATTTTATCTGACCCTTGATGTTTCCAGGGTGGGGAACTCAAGTCCCTCACTGCTTATGATCCATGTGCTCAGAGAGAGAGGGAGGGGGAGAGAGAGGGAAAGAGAGGGAGGGAGAGGAAGGGAGAGGGAGAGAACTCCATGATTTGTCTGAATTCAGGTTCCTGCTCTTTGGGTGTCATTTCTTTGTCATGTAAACTCCCAGGACTAGGATGTGATTCTTTGTCATATCTTGCCCACTTCCAGTCAGTTTCCAAGCCTGTACATGTGGCCATGCCTCACCTGTCCTTTACCTCCTCTCTCACTTCTGGTGCCCTCATTACCCTTCGCTGGGTTCATGCTGTAGCTTCCCAACCTCTTGTAGCAATCAGTCCTTTCTTTGCCTGTTGCCATTTATTCCAAAAGTAAAGTCCAGATCCTCTTTCCATCCTGCTTAAAAACTGTCAGTGCCTGCCCCAAGTTTACTAAATAACACATTCCTTGCTGTCATTCAGCATTCAACCCCTGTCACATGCACTCAGAGCTCCCTGCACTTTTCTTTCATAGAACTGGTCGCATTAAAAAATACACATTGATTTTTTGTGATTATTTGATTTTCTCTCTCCCCGTCACACTGGAAGGTAGATGGGAGGAGCTGTTGTACCTCTTTTGCTCATTGTCGTACACCCAGCCCCTTGCCTGGTGTATGGAAGGCATTTGTTAAATCAACCCTTCCAACCTTACCTCCTGGTGTTCCTCTCATACTCCTGACTCCAGTTCAGCCATCTAACTTAATGTTTTCTGAGAATGCTCCATGCTTTCTTACCTTTGGGCCCCTGTTGTTATTCTGTTAACACAGCTACCAGTTATTGGGGCAGGATAGCAGGAGCTGAGGCTGAAGTTCCACAGCCTATGCTCAAATTTCAGCTCAGCCATTTATGGGCAAGTTTCTTAGCTCCTGTATTCTTGACTTCCCCATTTATAAACTGGCTCCCACTTTGTGGGGTTGTGTGAAGATCAAGTGAGCCAGTGTATAGGTTGAAGGCTCAGTATGTTTGGTATTAGTCACTGTTGTCATACCATGGGCTAGCCCCCACCCTGCCCAGTGAACCAGCTCTGGTTCTCAGAGCAGCCCTGTGAGTAAGGTGCTGGGGGTTCTGTGTGAAGGATGAAGAAATGGACGCTCACAATGGCTGAGTTGCCTGCAGCTAGTAAGTGCCTGCAGCTAGTAAGATCCCACCCTCAGTCTGTTTATATAAACCTGGCTTTTTCTGCTGTCACCACTCTGTATGCCTCCCCTCCACCACCCCGCCTCATTTCCACCCCCAGAAATTGTATTTACCCATCACAGCACCCCTCACATGCCATCTTTTCCAAGAGGACCCTTCTGATTCTCTCCTGGTCTGATATCTACTCCTCCCATGGATGTTTTTATCACTTATTATTAACAGAGCACTCAGAGTGCTAGGTTTCTGTGTGTTGGAGGAGCCTTCTTTCCCCATGATACTCTGGTTTGGCAGAGCTTTCCTCTCTATTGAATTCCTATGGATTTACTATCTGACCATATCATTTTAATTCTTCTTGCATATAATTTAGTCCGAGTAGACCCCAAAAGCCTACCCAGAGATTAGGCATGTAAGCTGTCTCCTTCTGGTTCAGATTTTTGCTTCTTTAGCAAAATGGTCCCTAACCATTGGCCTTTTAGCCTGAGCATGTGGAGTTGAAGGTCTTCTGTTACCTGTTCTCTTTTGCCATCTTACCACAGATTTGCAAACCTGTTAAACCATAAAGTCATTTTCCATCAATCAGGACTTTCACTCTTTTTCTCTTTCTGCCTGAGAAGAGACAACGTAAAGGGAATACAGACTTGAGGGAACTTAAATACCCAGCACAATGCTTAGTCTTCATACTGCTAAGAAGGAAATTTGGACCTTGATTTCAAGCAGCATTTAGTTGACTCTAGGCACCAAGCGCTGAGCTAAGTGTTTTATTAACACCATTGATTTATTCTGTCTGAAAGGCTGGAGGTTCTGGCTGACTGTGTTTACCCTCCCACATCTCTCATCCTAGGTTTTCACACTCTGCACACGATTCTTGGCGTGCATTGTCTCCCTTTGCATAACCTGCTGCATTACATTGATAACGGGGTATTGCTTCTCACAGAATCAGCTGTCACAAGGCTCATGAAAGGTAAGATGCTCTGAGGCTCTGAGTTTGCCACGGTACTAGTTCCAGTGCGAGCACCTCCACGGCTGTCACACAGGGCCCAGCAGCACTCAGGAGGGCCCCATGCTTAGTTTAATGCCTTGCATTAAATCTTGAAATCTTAATAGTTGAACAAGGGGCTCCTCTTATTATTTATTTATTTATTTTTGTGTTGGATGCCATAAATTATTCAGCAGGTCCTTCTGAGTAGTATATTTCCTGTAACCAACCATCCTATGGGCTAATTTAAAGTGTCTTTGCCCTCAGAAGACCCCTAATGGCTTCCTAATCCACACATAGCTGTTAGAGTCCTTTTCCATACACGAGGGCATTTGAGGATAGGAGACTGTGAAGGCGTGTTTCTCAGGAAAATGTCATGAAATGGTTTGATTTCAGCTGATTAACTCTGCCATTGCAAAGTTAGACTTGAAATGCAAGAAAAATTAATGAGAAATGCTGTGATTATGTAAATTTGAACTTTAAATATGTTCTGTAGTATAATCACTCTCACTTAAATGATTTGGCTTTGGTATTTTATGATGAGTTTTGTTAATGGATAGTAAAGTTTCTCCCATTCCTCAAGGCACCCTCTGTTTCATGTTAGTCAATAAATTGTTTTATGACTAGCATCCTGTAAAAGAACCATGTTCCATGATAATAGAAACAGCTTTGTTTAAAAATGCTTTTATTTAGAGAGACACAAACTAAAAATTCTAAAGCGGTGTTAGCTTGAGAATACAAGGTTGGGCTGTGTGTTACCGGGACGAAGCACTGAAACATTATTAGCTCATTCAGACACTAAAATGGAGATGTCTGTTTTGTTTGCCAATCTATCTTTCTTGTAGATCTGGACAACACAGAGAAAAATGAGAAACTAAAATTCAGCATCATTGTGCGGCTTCCTCCGGTAATCCTGAATTATATTTCATTTTCTCCCTAAGCCTTGGCATGAACTTCCTTCAGTTTCTTCTTGCAAAAAGAGGATTTACTTGATTTGGGTTAAAGTCAGTTGAATTGTTTCACTTGCAGCTCCTTCCAAGAAATCCCGTCCCTCCCCACCCTCTGCCTGCGGCTCCCACTAGTTCCACAAAGTGCTCGCTCCTCTGGCTGTGCTGCTGCCTTGGCGCCGCCCACCTAAAACTTTTGGCCATTTTCTTCTCTTAGGAAACCACAGTAATATTTACATCTGTGAGTCCAAGGAGAGGGAGAGGGGAAACATGTGCTTTTGGCTTTTAACCTGATAAGACATTTAAGTACAGGTGAGGTCAGAAGGTTCTGTAACTGCATTCCCTCCCACTGTCATTTCCACCAGGACTGGACAACATCCCAGGTCGAAGGAAGAATGAGAAACATGAGGGAGAGGGTTAGATAGGTACTCCTTGTTTTGTGCAGAATATTAGCTCTCAGAGTTAAAAACACTATGAAAATACGACATTCCACAGCAAGGTCTTCAGAGCCTCTGACTGTGAACTTCCTGACTCTGAGCGAGGCAGCCAGCTCTGTGTGCTATTTACCTATCTTGAGCACTTGTGTGTCTGGCACGATCCTCACACGAAGGGATGTCCGTTGCCTTTCTGGATCTAACCGGCTTGCTTTGTAACACCCTCTCCCCCTCACGGGCTTACTGAAGCAAAGACAAGAATAGAAAACAAAGCATGTTTTCCATGGCTAGATCTCTCTGGGGATTGTCTCTGAACATTTAGTTTGCTTTCTACATTTGACTTTTTATTTTTGCCTCATGCTCTTAGGGAATTAAAATTTTCTGAGCAAGGCACTGGCAGAGAACATGCCTATAACCTTTAGTTTCCTATCAAAACATCACTTAGAGTTGGCATGCAGAACCCCCATTTTGAAGAGTAGCAGATGAACTCCATTTCAGAAAAAGAGTTTGGCAACATCAGTATATAAACTGCTTTCTCAGGGTTGCATTTAAGAGAGTACTTATTCAAAATTCAGAGGCATACCTCCTAGGAAATGGCCTTTGCCCATGGGTCATTAGCATAAAGGGCCTTTTAGACTAACTAGCAAATTTGGAATAATATTTAAAAAATTATGAATAGATTTAAGGTACATTTACTTAATCCAGTGTGAGCTATATTTTCCTATGTTTTTCCATTCTTTTGTTTTTAGTATTGACTTTATTTTTAAGGGTAGTTTAGGGTTCAGAGCAAAATTGAGGTGAAGACACAGAGATTTCCCGAATACACCCCACCCCACACATGCATGCCCTCCCCCATTATCGACATTCCTCGCCAGACTGGTTCATTTGCTAGAATTAATGAACCTACATCACAATCATCTGAAATCCGCCCTTAGCATTAGGGTTCATTCACTCTTGGTGGTGGTTATTCTGTGAATTTGATCATCTTTACAGTGTTGTACTTCCACTACCTTAAAAATCCTCCTTGACCTATTTTTCAATTTGCATAATAGCTTATTGGTCAGAAGATCTGTCGACTTTGGGATCATCCTATGAGTTCTAACATTATTTCCCGGAACCATGTGAAGCAACTGCTTCAGAACTATAAGAAACAGGTGAGTCAGTGTGAAAGCACAACCCCACTAAACGTTTTTTTTTGGAACCTATTTGCCTATTTCAGCATTTCCCTATGAGCAGCAATTGTAGTTCTTACCACCTTTTTAGAAAATCTGTGCTTGTTTTGGATAGTCAACTAATACCAGACGTGGTTTCCTTTTTAGCCTCAGAGTTCTGTGATTGACAAGTCGTCATTCAGTGTGGAGTTTTTGCCTCTGAACTACTTCATTGAAACACTGACAGATATAGAATCCTCCAATCGAGGTAATTCGCTCTTCTGCTCTCAAGAGTTGTCCTGCTTTTCCCTTGATGTGTCAGTCAATCCCTATTTACTTCTTCGTGCCCTTTTCTTTCCAAAATGCCCCTTACTTTGAAGTAGGTCCTTAGTGCATCTGGTTTTAATTAGCGATATACAATTTACCTAGAGTAAATTACCAAAGGAACAATGAATCACCTCTGAAGTTTTAGAAGGGTTTAAGACACAGGTGGCAAACACAAGGCCCACGGGCCGAATCCGGCCTTCCACCTTGTTTTATCCGGCCCAGTGCCTTGTTTTTACCCAGCGGCAGCGCCAAGCTCCTTGCCCCTAGTTAAGGAGCAGTTAACATTTATACAGTCCTAAAATTATATTCAGCCCTTTGAAGGCAACTGCAAGGCCGATGTGGCCCCTGGTGAAAATGAGTTGGACACCCCTGGTTTAAGATGTTATAAACCCAGTTGGTTGATTCAAATGGTCTTTCTTGGTTCTGAGGTTTAATAAATTTTAACATATTCTCAGAACAATGTGTTTTACTGAAATTTAAAATAATTATGATTTCAAAGAGCTGTGTGCACAACATTATACATGTTGCATGGCTTCACAGTAACTCTTTTTCTTGCTCTGTCTTTCCAGCTCTGTGTGGTTTTGAAGGACATGACAACGTGGATGCAAAATTTGTGGAGGAAGCAGCTCTGAAACACACCACAATACTTTTAGGCTTATAAAAAAGATATAGTGATATCAAATTCCAACTTTTAATCTTGCTCAGTAGTTCTACTTCTATGGAGAATTCTCTATCAAGATTTAAAATTGGTTACCAAAATCAGAATGCATTGTTGAGCCATCGGAATTTCAGTTTGGTACTTGTTCAGACAGAAGTAAACGGCGGTACCTCATCCCAGTTGTGAACAGCAGGTGAGCTGTCAAGTGTGGAGAAGGGACAAACAGTCCAAGGAGGCAGGCAGCACATAAATGATGCTCTTCCTAGCGGCTTCCTAAGCCGAAAGCCAGTTCTATTGCATTCTGAAATAAAATATGCTTTAAAAATGTAGGGACTAGTGCTTAGAAAAACAAAAACTAGATGTGTCATTGAAAATAACATGACAAAAATTAAAGCTGCATAAAAACTGTATTTGTAAAAAGAATAGTTTTTAAAAAACTAAATTTGGACCAAGTCAAATCTGCTATTTCCAGAGTAGAATAATTTGTAACATATGGCAATTTATTCATACAGTCTATTTAGAGTAGGAGTTGTAGCTTTGCACAGTGGCAGTACCGTAGCTGATGAGGTTGATCTGAGGCACGATTATTGCTAATAGAGTAGGATTTGTCTCTGTAATAGTTCCGATGGAATTGTATTTAATGTTTAAGTTTTTTATATTTATAAAAGTTTGATTTAGAAATACCTTATTAAAATCACTGAAAATTTTGGCCTGATTCTTGTCCTTTCTACCCAGCATTTTTACTCTAGCTAGGAATCACGGGTCTGTGAACATGTTCCCCCTGAGACCCCCACTTGCCTCACTAGTTCTCCCACTCCCCCTCTCCTCTACAGTGACTTTATTCTGACCCATTACTCCAGTTGCTGCCTGGGGGTCAGCCCATGACACTTTGCTTTTCTCTTTTCACATTATTTTCCTCAGTGAATTTGTGAAACTTATCATTATAAATATCACTAGCTGGTGCAACACTTCAGCTTCTTTTCTAAAGTGATCATTGTGTTCTAAAATTTGTCCTCTCCTACAGAATTCCCATTTTTGGTCCAATACTTCATGGTCACTGAAGCTCAAAATCTTGGAGCCATAGGAACCAGGCGGCACTGATTTTTTCTCTTGATGTAATTACTTTTCATTCCCTACACTCTTCTTTTTACTCCTGGCTGGTTTCGGTCACTTTCTAAGGTCTAATTCATCAGACTTAATCTTCTGTTCATAATCCTTCAATAACTTGCCACTCATTGCAGGATAAAATTCAACCTCACATTCAAAATCACAGGATAAAATCCAAACTCACCCTAATCCTGGCCTCGTTCAGTTCCCCAATATGAACTTTCTGTTCCCACGAGCTCAGTTCACTGGGCCTTGAACACAGCTTTTGTCCCTTTACTTCTTAGCCTTGCTCAGGCTGTTTCCCCTACCTGGAATCCCCTCTCTACCTATTAGCATCTTATTATGCTTAAGGGCCAGATAAAATTTCCACCTTTCATTGAGTAGCACACATTGTTACATTTAGTACATCCCTTTGTGATTTTTAAAATTATGATTCCATTCTTAGGTTGTTAAGCTTCCTATGTATATATATTTTGAATCCCTAATGTGATTATTAATCTTACAACACAGGAACTGTGTTTGTGCATTTCTTTGTTGTTAACCACAATTTATACAGTGTTACTTATAGGCACTCCTAAGGCATTTCTCTTCAATAATTTCACTAAACAATCAGGTCAGAATCAAGGCTCTGTAGATTGATAATGAGATTGAATTTCCCTCCAAAATGGCAGGATGGGGGCTTGGAACAAATTGTGTTTGATTTAGCAAAATAAAGGAATGTATTTCTCATGCCCAGAGTTGTGAAATAAAATTCATAACTAATACCAGTATGAAATATAGATTGAGCATACTAATGAATGTAAAAATTATAGGTTTGAAATCTTGTGTATATGCATACATAAGAAAATATAGAAAGAGAATTAGGAATATACTTGGATGAAATGCAATAAAATTAGAGTAATAAAATAGTGGAATTGACCTAATTTTCAACTTTTAACATGCCAATTAGAAATATTTTCATTGAAATTTTGAAGAATCTTGTATCAAAACTTGAAATAATCACAAGTTTATTTGCATACAACAGCTGAATAAATCTAGGTTTATAAGACAGATAAATTAGGCTCTGACTGGTGTGGCTCAGTGGATTGGGTGCTGGCCTGCAAAGTGAAAAGTGACCAGTTTGGTTTCTGGTTGGGGCACACGCCTGGGTTGTGGGCCAGGTCCCCAGTGTGGGGTGCACAGGAGGCAGCCACATATTGATGTTTCTCTCCCTTTCTTTCTCCTTCCTTTCCCCTCTCTCTAAAAATAAGTAAATTTTAAAAAAGATAAATTAAGATGGAGATCGAAAATGGTGAAGGAGAAAGTGGAAGTTACACTAACTTCCTCCCAGGACCAATCTGGAATTACAACTAAATTGTAGAGAAATCATCCTGAATAACCAATTGAATACTTGCTGGAGGAAGTCTTATAACCAAGGACAGACAGAAGAAACCATTTCACCACAATGTGACTGGTAGGGACTATGGAGATGTGAGAGGACTGGCCAGGTTCCCACAGGCAGCAGCTGAAGATGTAGAGGGATATTTCAGCAGCTGAGGGCATTCCCCTGAGAAGGTTGGGGTCTAAACCCCAAGAAGGGCTCCCCAGCCTATAGCACCAGAGCCAGAAAACAACCCAGATAACATCCAGCTATGAAAAGCAGCAGGGTTTTTGTCTCTTAGAGACTCAGAGAGCCTCTTAAAGGGCCAGTGCACAAAATTTCATCTGCAGCCACTTACCCTGGGCTCTGGCAAAGGAAGGGCAGATTGGACTAGAGATGCTTGAGGAGAAACTGGGGATGGTGGCTCTTGGGAGAGAACTGAAGGAGCAGCCACCAGGATCCTTGTGCTGAGTCATTCCCTGTACTAGCGGAGCCATCTTCTCAGGCAGAGCACTCCCCTCCAAGTGGCATCAGCCTCAGGGGGAGCAATAGCCCTGCCAGCAGGAATTACTCTGCCACACCCTGTCAAGCTTAAGATGCTGATCATAGACTGATTAGTTTAACAGCTGATGGTTTAAAGCTGATTAGTTTAATTACTAAGGCAGGAAATACAAAGAAGCAGCCAAAATGGGAAGACAAAGAAACAGACCCCAAATGAAAGAACAAGAGAATTCTCCTGAAGAAGAACTAGATGAAATGGAGACAAGCAGTTTATCAAATAGATGAGTAATAATTATAAGGATACTCAAAAGCATGAAAGGGGACTGAGAAACCATTAAAAAGGACCGGTCAGAAACAAAGAGTGCAATATCTGATATAAATAATACACTGGAAGAAATAAACAGTAGGTTAGGTGAAGCAGAGGATCGCATCAGTAATTTGGAAGTCAAGGTAGAAAATAAACACCCAGGCAGAGCAGCAAAAAGAAAAAATAATTAAAAAAAAGATTAAGAAACATTTTGGGAAACATGGAGTGTAACAACATTCACACCATGGGAATACCAGAAGGAGAAGAGAGTGAGCAAGGGATTGAGAACTTATTAGAAAAAATAATGATGAGAACTTCCCCAATCTGGTGAAGGAAAGACACACAAGTTCAGGAAACTCAGAGAATCTCAAACAAGTTGGACCCAAAGGGGCCTACACCAAGACACATCATAATTAAAATGACAAGGCTTAAAGACAAGGAGAGAATTCTAAAAGCTGCAAGAGAAAAGCAGGCAGTTGCATACAAGGTAGTACCAATTAGACTGGCATTTGATTACTCATGGGAAACATTTCAGGCCAGAAGGGAGTGGTATGAAATATTCAAGGTGATGAAATGCAAGACTTACAACCAAGGCTACTTTATGTAGCAAGGCTATCATTTAAAACTGAAGGAGAAATAAGGAGCTTCCCAGACAAGAAAAAGCTAAAGGATTTTGTTAACATCAAACCAGCACTGCAACAAATGTTGAAGGGCTTGGTTGAAGAAAAGAAGAAGAAGGAGAAGGAGAAGAAGGGGTAGGGGGAGGAGAAGAAGAAAATAGAAAGGAAAATAGTCTAACAATAAAATGGCACTAAATACATATCTATCAATAATCATGTGAAATGTAAATAGCTTAAATGCTCAAACCAAAAGACATAGGTTAGCAGAATGGATAAGAAAACAAGACCTATATGTATGCTGCCTCCAAGGGACCCATCTCAGATTGAAAGATACACACAGACTAGAAGTAAAGGGATGGAAAAAGATATTTCATGCAAATGGGAAAGAAAAAAAACATGGTGTAGAGTACTTATATCTGACAAAATAGACTTTAAAACCAAAGGTATAGTAGAGATGAAGAAGGACACTACATAAGAATAAATGGAACAATCCAAGAAGAGAATATAATCCTAATAAACATTTATGCCTCCAACACAGGAGCATCGAAATATATAAAGCAAATCCTGATGGTCATAAGGTTGAAACGAATAGAAATACAGTCATGGTTGGGATTTTAACACCCCATCAACATCAATGGATAGATCTTGCAAGTAGGAAATCAACAAGGAGACAGAAGTCTTAAATGACACACAAGATCAAATGGATTTAATTGATATTTTCAGAGCATTTCACCCCAAAGCAGCAGAATATACATACTTTTTAGGTGCACATGAAATGTTTCCTAGGATAGACTACATGCTAGGACACAAAAGAAATCTCAATAAGTTCAGAAATATTGAAATCCTATCAAGCATCTTCTCTGACCACAAAGCTATGAAACTAGAAATCAATCATGAGAATAACACTAAAGAACATGCAAAGACATGGAAGCAAATAACATGTTATTAAATAATGAATGGGTTAACAACAAGATCAAGGAAGAAATCAAAAGATATCTTGAAACAAATGAAAATGAGGACACAACAACCCAAAGTCTGTGGGACAGTGGGAATGCAATATAAGAAGGAATCATAGCATTATAGGCCTATCTCAAAAAAAAAACAAGAAAAAGCTCAGATAAACAATATTCAAACTTAAAAGGAACTTGAAAAGGAACAACAAACAAAACCCAAAGTAAGTAGAAGAAAGGAAATAATAAAGATTGGAACAGAAATAAGTGAAATAGAGTCTAAAAAAATACAAAAGATCAATGAATCCAAGAGCTGGTTCTTTGAAAAGATAAACAAGATTGACAAACCTTTAACAAGACTCATCAAGGAAAAAAGAGAAAAGACCCAAATAAATAAAATCAGAAGTGAAAGAGGATAAATAACAACTGACACCAAAGAAATACAAAGGATTGCAAGAAAATATTATGAACAAACTATATGCCAACAAACTGGACAACCTGAACAAAATGGACAAATTCCTAGAAACACACAATCTTCCAAAGCTAAATCAAGAAGAATCAGAGAATCTGAATAGACAGATTACAGCTAGTGAAATTGAAGCAGTAACTAAAAAACTCCCAACAAACAAAAGCCCCGGATAGAATGTCTTCACAGGTGAATTTTACCAAACATTCTGAGAACAACACCTCTCCTCAAACTATTTCATAAAATTCAAGAAAAAGAAGGTTTCCAAACTCAGTTTACAAGACTGGCATTATCCTAATTCCAAAACCAAATAAAGACACTACAAAGAAAGTAAATTATAGCCCAAAATCTCTCATGAACATAGATGCTAAAATCCTTAACAAAGTATTAGCAAACTGAATACATCAATGCATCAAAAAGATCATACACCATGATCAAGTGGGATTTATTCCAGGAATATAAAGTTGGTACAACATTCACAAATCAATAGATTTGATTCACCACACCATATAAACAAAATGAAGGATAAAAACCACATGATCATATCAATAGATGCAGAAAAAGCATTTGATAAAATCCAGCACCATTTATGATAAAAACTCTCAGCAAACTGGGAACAGAGGGAACATACCTAAACACAATAAAGGCCATATATGACAAACCCACTCTCAGCATCATACTCAAATGGGCAAAAACTACTAGTGTTCCCCTTATGATTGCGAACAAGACAGGGATGTCTGCTTTCACCTCTTATTCAACACAGTACTGGAAGTTCTAGCTACAACAATCATACCAGAAGAAGAAATAAAAGACATCCAAATTGGAAAGGAAGTAATAAAACTGTCTTATTTGCAGATGATATGATACTATACATAGAGAACCCCAAAGATTCCACCAAGAAACCACTAGGACTGAAAAATGAATTCAGTAAAGTAGACAGATATGAAATAAATATCCAGAAATCAGTTGCATTTTTATATGCCAATAACAAAGTAACAGAAAGGGAAATAAAAAAAATCCCATTAACAATTGCTTCAAAAAGAATAAAGTACCTAGTAATAAACCTAACCAAGGATGTAAAACACCTGTGCTCAGAAAATGATAAGACACCAAAGAAACTGAAAAGGATACAAATCTGTGGAAGCATATACTATGTTCATGGACAGGAAGAATTAACATCATTAAAATGTCCATACTATGCAAAGCAATCTGTAGGTTCAGTGCAATTCCTATCAAGATACCAGTGATATATTTCACAGAACTAAAACAAATATTTCAAAAATTTATATGGAGCCACAAAGGCCACACATAGCACAAGTGATCCTGAGAAAGAACAAAGTTGGAGGAATCATGCTACCTGATATTACTAAGGCCATAGTAATCAAAACAGCATGGTACTGGCATAAAAACAGACACACAGATAAATGGAATAGAATAGGGAACCCAGAAATAAACCTACACCTTTATAGTCAATTAATATTTGACAGAGGAAGCAAGCACATACTATTGGCTAAAGATAGTTTATTCAATAAATGGTGTTGGGAAAATTGGACAGATACATGCAGAAAAATGAAACTAGACCACTTTCTTACACCACACAGGAGAATAAACTCAAAATGGATAGGACTTAAATATTAGACCCTAAACCATAAAAATCATAGAAGAAAACATAGGCAATAGAATCTTGGATATTGCCTGTAGCAATATGTTATTGGATATATCTCCCCAGGCAAGGGAAATTAATGAAAAAATAAACAAATGGGACTTCTTCAAACTAAAAAGATTTTGCACAGCAAAGCAAATCATTAACAAAATAAAAAGACAACCCACAGAATGGGAGAACATATTCTCCAATACATCTGCTAAGGGGCTACCATCCAAAATTTACAAAGTATTTAACAAAACTCAACACCAAAAACAAACAAACAAACAAACAAACAACCCAATTAAAACTGGGCAAAGGATCTGAATAGATACTTCTCCAAAGAGGACACACAGATAGCCAATATATGAATGAAAAGGTGCTCAATGTCACTAATCATCAGAGAAATGCAAATTAAAACCTCAATGAGATATCACCTACACCAGTCAGAATGACTATCATCAATAAATCAACAAACAACAAGTGCTGGTGAGGATGTGGAGAAAGGGGATCCCTTTCGCACCGTTGGTAGGAATGCAGGTTGGTACAGCTACTGTGCAAAGCAGTAGGGAGTTACCTCAAGAAATTAAAAATGAATTTGCCTTTTGACCCAATGATCCCACTTCTGGGAATATATCCAAACGAATCTAAAACACTAATTGGAAAGAACATAAACACCCCTATTTTCATTTCAGTGTTGTTTACAATCACCAAGATATGAAAGCAGCCCAAGTGTCCATTAGTAGATGAGTGGATAAAACAACTGTGGGACATTTACACAATGGAACACTACTCAGCCATAAAAAAGAAAATTTTACCCTTTGCAAAAGTATGGATGGATGTGGAGAACATGCTAAGTGAAATAAGCCAGTCAGAGAAAGACAAGCCATATGATTTCACTCATATGTGGAATCTGAATGAACAAACTGAACTAATGAGGAAAATGGGAACAGACTCATAGATGGAGAGCAGGATGACAGCTAGTGGGTGGGAGGAGGTTAGGGTGTGGAGGGACTGAGCAAAAAAGAAAAAGGACTCATGGATGGCCAGCGGTGTGGTGATGGCTGGGGAGAATGTGGTATACGGGGACGAAGAGGTAATGCAATAAAAAATACAATAAAGAATCACCATAACATTATTTTGAAAATGACAGTTTTCCCTACTGCTTTTTTAGTTGATTTAGATTTAACAACATTAACTTCAAATGCTACTAATTATTTAACAAACTCCATTAAGCCCTTGTGATACTTAGCCATTCCCTCTTTTTCTTTAAAGTCAGTATATTGAACAGTATTTTCTTTATTTCTTTAATAAATAAGGACCACTCTGTTAATTTCTGTACTTCATTGAATATTGATTTATTTTTATCACATTTTTATAGCATGTGGCCTACTATATATTTCTGAAAAGTTTCAATATATAGAATGAAAAAGAAAGAAATGAGCAATGCAAATAGATGCTTTGGCATAATTATAGAACAATTCTCCATCTTACTCAACATCATGTAAACTATAGTACTTGGTAAGCAGAAAAGGAAACTGCTGTTTTGTTGTTGATTAATTGTGGATGGTGCATTTGTCTGTAATTTGAGCTATTGTACAGACATGTTCTAGCTGTGGATATGAGGAAGCCTGGCTTAAGTGTCTCCTTGAGAAGCCTGGATCAAGTTACACATTCAGATTTCGATTGGCTTTATAACAGGTTTCCTTATGTGCCTCATATTGGCCCCAGGTTCACTGGGCTTAAAAGGAGCCAAAGCACCATATGGTTTTGGCAAAGGAAGAGTAGCTTCTGCCTCTGGGATATAGGCATTTGGACGCAGCTCTGCTGTCGTGCGAACACCATTGGGCAGCTGGCGACGATCTGCTTCCAAGAGCTCCTGCAAAGAATGATTTTTCCTTTTCAGTTTTCTGAAAACTCTGATGAAGTCATTTTTCCCCAGGGCCTGCCAGACACAGCTGAGCTTGAGCAGTCTTAGGCTGTGCTGGCTGATATTCCCGAACAGGACAAGAGAGCATGAGGGTGAAGTCACTACATGTGCACACACACATTGCATCTCATTGGAATGACCCATGTTGTTCAATCATTACTCTCTTCCTGGCATTTATGGCTGATCATAAACTGGTTTGTGGCTTCTAAATTTCACTGTGTTACAATCTCAGTATCTTTAATCAAATACTAATTATTTCCATGGTTTTGTTTTTGACAGAAGTAGGACAATCTATTACCTTTGGTTAGTCACTGATTGGTGAACAAATGTTAGAACAAATATTAGAACAAATGTTAGATAAGGAGGGTAGAGCCAGAGGAAAGAAGTGGTCCTCAGCATGCTTTGAGCCTCAAGGTCCTCAAGATTGTGCCCATGCCTCTGGGAAACAGAGGAATCTCTCATAGCATTAGAAAGAATTCTAAATAAGGTAGATGGGTAAATGATAGCCGGGATAGCATAGGCATTTGGAGGCAGCTCTGTAGTCATGTAAACACCAGTCTGAATGCCCTAGAAAATATAGTCCCAGAAACAACAAATCAGACCTTGTTTTTAGATGTCCCTAATATGTGTTTGAAATGCACATTTTTCTTGGGCTAAGGGGTAAATAGTCATCTTTTTGAGGATGTCTACTGGGTAGTCTGAGAGTAAGTTATATGTCCCCAGGATGCAGTCCCTTTAGGGACAGATGCCTAATTCCATTCTAAGAATATTAAAAGGTCATGGGTTTAGGTAGAGGAACTGGGCACCCAACTTACAGGTGGAATCAGTGATAGACCTAGACTTAGGCCAGTGGCAGGAGAAAAAAGGGGTGACATTGAGTCTTATGATGCACCCCAATTGTACTTCATCTGCTGGAGGCCTCACAACATGCTTTGGTGGCCACAGTAGGTGGACATGGAAGGGTGAGGTGTGATTTGAGCAGGGGTGTAAGGACAGAGATTGGAGACCTGTGGATAAAACCAAAGCCAGCCAGGTCACTGCCAAGATAGTGGGGGTACATGGTGTTCAGCCACACCACCCCAGGGTGTAAGATTGTGTGGTGGAACTTGGTGCTTGCTAAATGTTCTCTAGAGAATATTATAGTGCTTTGGACTATTGTACTTTGAATTGTCCACATAATATCTTTAAAAACTCTAAAACTTTTTTCTGGCTGTTTGGACTAGGTATGATAGAGTGGGAAATTTTTCATATATTTTGGGAGAATTGAAATCCCTAAAAATATCCCTTCCTGGCCACTTTTACAAATGCAATATAGAAGCCTAAACATACCTCATGCTTTTCAGTGATGGCCAAGGCATACATTTCTTCATCTCGAAGTACCTTCAACCATTCTCTCTCAATTTCTTTATTGAGTGGCAGACCCTTTTCTATCCTGGAATTGCAAGATAGGATGAAATCTTCTTTCTCTTTGACTTCCTTTTGGAGTTCAATGGCCAGAGCTTGTTTCATGGACAGCTCAGCCACAAGAGCCATCATTTTTTCAGTAGCATCTTTGATCTTTTTCTGGTAGCCATTCATCTAGAATTAAAAAGCCCAAGGCTTAGCTCATGTATACGTTCTATGAAGAATTGAAGAAAATGGCAGGCTCCTAGATGTAGGGGGACAATGTGGGGGACATTCTTGCCTGAACAAAGGAGAGTTTAAATGGGAATTTCTAGAAAAAAAAATAATTGGAGGAGATCCCAGAGATTGAGCCCTACACTCTAGTTGTATAAATAAGGACAAGGCAGGAAAGAAAGACATATGCTCATTGAGTCACCATATGTCCAGGTGGATAGCATTGAGGGGAATAGTTGAGTCTCTTTATTTCTAAGAGGTGATAAGGAGAGTGGAATAGAGTGTTCTTGATGTCCAAGTTCTGGCCTGATTTTTTCCATGTTATTCATATATCACTTGTCCAGTGGAAAAAAGTCTGGCAGGACAAAAATTATTTGTAATAGTTACATTTTACTTATATAAGGTAACTAGCAGAAGTCCTGCATCTGAAATTATTTTTAATGGGAGCTATCACACCTCAACATGTTTGTATTATTGGTCATAATTTCTGGAATCATAAGCAAGCATGAGCTGAACTGGGGAAAATGTGACCAATAATTTGAACGGAATGTTTTGGTTGTGCGTGTGTGTTCACCATTTCACATCAGCAACTTATCATCAAAGAATTAAAAGATAGGACCAAATAGAATAATTGATTTTAAAAGGCAAAAAAGAAGAAAAGTTGTAACTGGTGTTTCTTCTAAGCTTTCTAGACCATAGCACTGCCCTTTAGTGTGGCCATAACCATGGTGGAGAGCTGAGTGGTGACTTCTCCCACATGCCGACACTGTCAGATTACTGTGCTTTATTTTAAATTTACGTCCTGTATCACTACTGACATTGTACTAGATGTGTATGTGTTTGACTATCTGGTTCTAGTCTGAGATCCTACAAGAACGTGTTCTTCATGAGGACAAGGGTTATTTGTTTTATTCATCATATTCTCACGGTCCAGAATGATGCTTGGAACACAGGAGGCACCCAATCACAATCGTCTATCTATCTATCTATCAATTATTGGGGTGACATTGGTTCATAGGGTCATATAGATTTCAGGTATACATTTCTATGCTACATGATCTGTATATTGCATTGAACCAAACAAAGTTGAAATCAAACATTTGTTAAATGAAGGAATGAGTAAATTCTTAGTCTATTTTAATCCTTCAGTCCTTTGAACCAGGGTAAATTGAGACATGAATGGAAACTCCCCAAACTATGCCCGACCGTGGAGTATTTCCTCCTCTAACAGACAGAGCACGCAGTGGTCTATGTGCACACTTGCGTAGAGGAATGTTGCTGCTAGTGACGTGCCTGCCTTTGAAAAGAACATGAGTGGTTACTATGGATGCACTTCAGCTCCTTAAGGGAATATGAAAATTTTAAGCTCTTCTACACTGCAGTACTTTTTAGGAAGCACACACTGAATGAAAGACTACTATTTAAAGCTTCAGGGCTAAGTCATTATCTAATTTCATTAGTTAATCAGTCTCTGCATATGTGAGTGCTATATGTATGCATGTGTAGCTGGCCAACCTTCCTTCTCTACATATCAAAAAAAGGACAGTATTAAGTTTTTGCTGAGATTTTTCACTTTCTGTTCATGTGAGAATCTTGGAAGATGAGCTGTCTAGGAAAGATGCATTCTTGTTGAGCACCCACAAAAAGCTAGGGTGCATCTGCTTGACTGTGTAATGTTTACAACTTTAGCTGATATGACACCCATTTCACAGATCAGAAAATTCAGTTTTAAGGTCATTTATGTATCTTTCTCAAGGTCACTTGCTAGCATTGGTAAATCACAGATTTGAGATCTGAACATCTTTCTACCTTTGAGTTCTGGGTACTATGAAGATATTATAATTTAAATGATAAAAAGTATCCAGATAGAGAACATGGAAGGTGGGGAAAGGAAAGGGAAGCTAAATCACTGGCTAGAACTCAGTTATACTGCAACCTTCCTGACCACGTGTATGGTTGCAGCAGCCACTCTCGGCATTTCTCCAGCATTAATGTTGACTTCAGGAGATGCTCTGCCCTCAGCTTTGACAAACCAGCCCTCAGCAAAAACTAACTTTCTCAAAAAAAAAAGGAAATTCATTTTGCAAAAGGAAGGAAGGCAACATTTAAAGAAACATCAGACATGCTAAGTTCAATTAAAATTCATGAGCCTAAACAAGTCTTGACATTCTTATTTTATGAGGTAAATTGTGAACTGTACAAGTGCCACTGCACTGATCATCCTCTGGTGTAGTCATCAGAGCCAAGCGTAAAAGCCAGGTCAGAAAGGCACAGGAGGCTTGAGATACACAACACGTTCCTCTATTTAGTGAGCCAGAACTGTATTTAGAACAGGACTGGCTGTTTACTTATTCAATAAATGTTGTTCTAGAGTTTAGTACATGCTAGGCACTGGGGAAACAAAGAATGAGGAGCGGTCACTGACCTCTGGAGCCCACAGTCAGGTGTGGGCATTAGCATGATCTATTTTCCTACCTGTCTCCCGCACTCCACAGTGTGAACAATGTGCCCTTTCCTCTCTGTTTTTGCTGCCATGCCTTGCATGAGGAGAGCCCATGGCATGTAAGTATTGCTGACTAACTAAGATCCCTGTGCTGTCACAGCAGGATGCTCCAGGATGGGCCATGGAGGCCAGGTGATCCTCTGACCATGCTATGGTGAAAGCCCCTCTGCATTATAATTACCAACCTCCCACCTCCCTGCTGGCTGCTCCTTTCAAGGTACCTTCTAGCAGTCCCAGTCTGACCCTGTAGCTTTGAATCAGCAGTCTTGTTATAGTATTTTAAGTTTATGAAATTAGGAAGCTCTGTGTTACTGGCCTCTTCTTACTTGTGGGTCCTGGTGGTGACTGCACCCCATTGTGTAATAGGCACATGTTTATGTGACTGTTGTGGTCTTTAATGGTCTCTTTCCATTTCTGGGTTTTAGCTGAGTTTCCATGAAGTTCCCCTGTAGACTGCTATTTAAGTAAAGCCTTCAATTCACAAGTAACTAAAACAGATTTAACTTGGCACAAGTAATACAAAGATAATAATTGTCATAATTGAGTAGATGCCCAGTTAAGTGAAACTTGTATACTGTCATTTAAAAACTTAAGTTTTCCCACTATAATGTCAATTCATTCAAGGAACAAGATTGAAACTTACTTTGAACAATTCTCTAAGATTTATCTTTACATTTTTAATTCTATATCTTTATGTTTCTCTAGTCATACAACTCAATTTCTCCAGTGATCCACTCAGTAAATAAAGCAGACTATGGAAAATGAACCATAATAAAGCATTAAGGGAAGAAGAGAGAAGGCAGGGCCTCAGACAGACCTTCTTGGCCAAGAGCAGTGTGTCCTCCTTGCTGGCCTGAGTTTTGCCGTGGAGCCTTTCTGAGAGCTGGGAGACCTGTTCATAGATGAAATCCTTTTCCAGTAGCTGTTCCTCCTTCTTGGCCAGCTGCAGTTCCAGCTACAGTAAAAAACAATTGCAACAGGAAGGGGGTAAAAGGTCATGCAAGTCAAAAATTAGAGCACTATTTTCCCTCCTTCAACAAGAAATATGCTTTTGTAGTTGTCAAGATATTTCTAGAAAGTCTTTAGAGCTGGACTGTCATGTCTTTCCCTGCTGCAATCCCCTCAAAATAGTTTTGGAAATTCTTCCTCCTCAGGGTAGAAAATGGCTCCCTTACCTCCATTTAGCTTCCATTGCCCTTCCTCTGATATGCTACTATCAGAAAGACAAATTAATAATGTCAAAATGTCAAAATTTCTCCTTTGGGCTATGATACAAAGGTGGGCATCTGGAGACCACTTAATTTTCACTTTTTTGGGGCAAGTATTTAAAGCCAACCTTAGGTTTTGTTACTAGATTACAATGAAAGGACTATATTAGTGGCCAGAATAATGAAGGATAAATCTGTTCACATAACATGAAACACTAGTACAGGTATCTGTGACACTGAACAACAAGGGGCAAAGTTTATGCTAATAGATGCTATTTTAAGAAAGAGTGTTTGGGGATCCAAGATGGCGGTGGAATAGCTGGAAGACTACACTCACCTCCTCCCAGGAATAAACTGGAATTACAACTAAATTATAGTACAATCAACCTGAATAGCCAAGTAAAGACTAGCTGAAGAGAAGCCTTATAATGAAGGATTTATGGAAGATACTGCATTGAGATGGGTAGGAAGGGCAGAGTTGTAAAAGTGTGGGCTCTGCTCCCACAGCGGGTGGCTAACATTCCAGAGGAATATCTCAGCTGATAGGGTTCACCCTGAGAAGTGTGGGGTTTCAACCCCATACTGGACTTCCCAACTAAGAGTGCCAGAGCCAGGAAGAGGTACCCACATAACATCTGGCTGTGAAAATCAGTGGGGATTCTGGTCATCAGGGAGAGATGGAGTCTCCTAGAAACCCATCACACAAAAGGGCCAGCACACAAAATCTTGTTCACAGCCACTCATCCTGGGCTCTAGTGGAGAAAGGGCAGAGCAGACTAGAGTTGTGTAAGGAGAGACTGGAGTTTGTGACTCAGGAGAGAGCTGAAGGGACAGCCATGAGGATTTCTGAGCCAAGTCACTCTCTCACACCACAGACACCATCTTTCTTGGGTGGAGCACTCCCCTCCATAAAGGCATCAGCCTAGTGGAATGCAACAGCCACACTTCCTGGTCTCCCTGCTGCCCCACCCTGCAGAACCCTGCTGAGGAGTTGGAGTCAGTTGTCTGGGATCTTAGAGTTCCTTGGGACTTTTGCTGACCTTTCTTTAGACCTGGTGTTCATAAAAGCCAGCTTTGATATGCAACTTGGTCCTTCCTGTGTGCATGCAGGCACAGCAGAGGGAGCCACAAACTATGGCTTGCTTAGGAACACCAAACATGTTACCCAGGGCCAGTCATGGGCAGCGTCTGACATTGGTCTGACCCAGAATCCTTCCCAGGAGGCCCCAGAACCAACACATTGAAAGGCCAGCTGCAGATAACATCAAAGCAAGATCCATTTAGTTTCACAGTGGAATGTACAAGAGGAGATCTTGACAGGCACCAGACCCTGCTGAGGTAAATTCCACTTCATGTGGTCAGCACCTGCACAGCAGCTTATATACTGTGATTGAGTTTGATCCTCATAGTCACCCAGCCTGAGGGTTGACCCCACATATGAACTGACCAATAACATCACATTCAATTACAATAGGAGGACCCATATAACCCAAAAAAGGGACATTCCTAGAGCAATCACTCAGGTGTTCAAGGAGACTGTGCCACTGGGTCCCACAGAACATTATGACATAAGGCCACACTGTAAGAGTAGGAGTCATAGCGTATCTACCTAATAAATGGAAATGAACAAGAAGAGGCAGCCAAAATGGGGAGACAAAGAAACATGCCCCAAATGAAAGAAGAGGAGACATCTTCAGGAAAAGATCTAAATGAAATAGAAGTAAGAAATTTGTTAGATATAGAGTTAAAAAAATGGTTATAAGGAAGGTCAAGGAACTTAGTAAGAACTACAAAAGAAACCATCAATAATAGCCAGTCTGATAAAGAATATAATATCTGAGATGAAGAATATATGAGAAGAAATATACAGTAGGTTTGATAAAGCAGAGGATCAAGTCAGCAATTAAGAAGATAAGGCAGAAGAAACACCCAATCAGAGCAGCAAAATAATAATAATAATAATAATAATTTTAAAAAATGAGGATAGTTTAAGGAACTTTTAGGACAAGATAAAGGATTACAGCCACATAAGGGTACCAGAAGGAGAGAAGCATGAGCAAGGGATCAAAATCTTATTTGAAGAATAACTGATAACTTCCCTTACTTCATGAAGGGAAAAGGACACACAAGTCCAGGAAGCACAGAGTCCCAAACATGGTACCAGAGGCTGACACCAAGGTACAGCACAACTAAAATGGCAAAAGGTAAAGAAAAAGAGAGAATCTTAAAGCAGCAAGAGAAAAACAGTTTGTTACCTACAAGGGAGCTTCCATAAGACTGAGAACTTCAACCAAGATTACTTTACTCAATAAGACTATCAGTTAAAATTGAAGAAGAAATAAAGAGCTTCCCAGACAAGAAAAAGCTAAAGGAGTTCATTACTGCCAAACCGTAGTACAAGAAATGTTAAATAGCCTTCCTGAAGAAGAATGAGAAGGAGAAGGAGGAGTATCAGGAGGAGAGAAATCATCATCATCATCATCATCAGAAGAGGAAGAAGAAGAAGGGAGACATAGTTAAAAAAATAAATGGCAATAAATGTGTACCTATCAATAATCACTCTATATGGAAATGGCTTAAATGCTCCAATGAGAAGACATAGGGTAGCTGACAGGATAAGAAAATAAGACTCATATATATGCTATCTACAAGAGACCCACCTCAGAAAAAAAGATACACACAGACTAAAAGTAAAGGGATGGAGAAAGATATTTAATGCAAATGAAAATGTAAAAAAAAAAAATAGGGGGTAGCAATACTTATATCTGACAAAATAGACTTAAAAATAAACGTTATAATAAGAGACAAAGAAGGGTACTATATAATGATAAATGGAGCAATTCAACAAAAGGACATAAGACTTGTAAATATTTATGCATTCAATGTAGCAACACCTAAATATGTAAAGCAAATCTTAATGAACAAAAAGGGAGAGACAGGTAATAATACAGTCGTAATAGGAGATTGTAATAGCCCATTCTCATCAACAGATTTTCCAGACAGAAAATCAACAAGAAAACAGCAATCTTAAACAACACACTAAATCAGATGGATTTAGTTGATATCTTCAGGGCATTTCATCCCAAAGCAGCAGAATATACATTCTTTTCAAGTGCACATGGAACATTTTCTAGTATAGACAACATATTAGGACGCAAAACAAGTCTCAATAAATTTAAAAAGTTAGAAATCATATCAAGCATCTTCTCTGGCCATAATGGTATGAAGCTAGGCATAAGCCACAGGAAAAAACTGAAAAATCTATGAGACACAACAAGAGCAGTTCTAAGAAGGAAATTCATAGCATTACAAGCCTACCTCAAGAAACAAGAAAAACCTCATATAAACAATCTAACTTTACATTTAAAGGAACTTGAAAAAGAACAACAAACAAAGCCCAAAGCAAGTAGAAGAAAAGTAGTAATAAAGACTAGAGCAGAAAGAAATAAAATAGAGTCTAAAAAATAATACAAAAGATCAATCAAATCAAGAGCTGGTCCTCTGAAAAAATAAACAAGATCGACAAACCTTTAACCTGACTCATCAAGAAGAAAGACAGAGATCTCAAATAAATAAAATCAGAAATGAAAGAGGAGAAATAATAGCTGACACCAAAGAAACACAAAGGATTGTAATAAAGTATTACAAACAACTACATGCTAAAAAATTGGACAATCTGGACAGAATGGATAAATTCCTAGAAACATAACAATCTTCCAAAACTGAATCAGGAGGAATCAGAAAATCTGAATAGACAGATTATAACTAGTGAAATTTAAGCACTAACCAAAAAATTTCCAACACACAAAAGTCCTGGATCGGATGGCTTCCCAGGTGAATTTTACTGAACATTCAAAGAAGAACTAACATCTATTCCTATCTTATTTTTCAAAAAAAATTCAAGAGGAGTAAAGACTCCCAAGCTCACTTTATGAGGCCAGAATTATCCTAATTCCAAAACCAGATAAAGGCACTACGAAGAAAGAAAATTGTAGGCCAATGTTCCTGATGAACATAGATGCTAAAATCCTTAACAAAAATATTAGCAAACCGAATCCAGCAATATGTTAAAAAGAACATACAAGGAAAGCAAAACAAAAACAAACAAACAACCAAAAAGAACACATACCATGATCAAGTGGAATTTATTCTGGGATGCAAGTTGTGATATACCACATAAACAAAATGATGGGTAAAAACACAACCTTACCAATAGATGCAAAAAAACATTTGATAAAACTGAGCACCCATTTATGATAAAAACTCTCAGCAAACTGAGAATAGAGGGAAAATGCCTCAATGTAACAAAGTCCATTTATGACATACCCACAGACAATATCATACACAAAGGGCAAAAGCTACAAGCATTTCCCTTAAGATTAGGAACAAGACAAGGATGTCACTTTCACTACTCTTATTCAACATAGTACTGGTAGTTATAGCCACAGCAATCAGATAAGAAGAAATAAAAGGCATTCAAATTGGAAAGGAAGAAGAAAAACTCATTATTTGCAGAAGATAAGATACTATATATAGAGAAACCTAAAGATTTGCAAAAAGAAATTAGAACTGATAAATGAATTTAATAAAGTAGCAGGACTCAAAAGAAATATCCAGAAATCAGTTGCATTTTAATATACTAATAACAGGCTATCTGAAAGATAAACTAAGAAAACAATTCCATTTACAAGTGCATCAAAAAAAGTACCTAGCAATAAATTTAACCAAGGATGTAAAGGATCTGTACTTCGAAAATCATTAAGACGCTGAAGAAAGAAACTGAAGAAGACACAAACAAATGGAAGCATAGACCATGTTCATGGATTGGAAAAATTAACATTATTAAAATGTCCTTACTACCCAAAGCAATGTGTAGATTCAACAAAATTCCTATCAAGATACCAATGGCACATTTCACAAAACTAAAGCAAATATTGCAAAAATTTACATGGAATTACAAAATGCCCTGAATAGCCACAGCAATCTTGAGAAAGAACAAAGTTATAGGAATTGTATTATCTGATACCAAACTATATCATAAGACCATAGTAATCAAAACAGCATGGTACTACATAAAAACCGACATATAAATCAATGGAACAGAATAGAGAGCCCCAAAACAAACTATGCCTCTATGGTCAATTAATATTTGACAAAGTAAGCAAGAACATACAATGGTGCAAATATAGTCTATTCAATAAATGGTGTTGGGAAAATCAGACTTGTACATGCTAAAAATGATACCAGACACCTTCTTACACCACACACAAGAATAAACTTAAAATTAATTAAAGATTTAGATGTTAGTCTTGAAACCATAAAATTCTAGATGAAAACATAGCCAGTAAAATCTCTGACATTTCTTGTAGCAATACTTTTTCCTCATATATCTCTTTGGGCAAGCTATATAGTTTTTGCACAGCAAAGGAAACCATCAACAAAATGAAAGCACAACTTACTGAATGGGAGAACATATTTGCCAATGATACATCTAATAAGTGGTTAATGTGCAAAAATCTAATGAACAATATAAACTAACAAACAAAATAGAAACAGACTCATGGATAGAGAATAGACTGAGAATGTCAGAGAGGAGAGAGCTTAGGGGGCTGGGCGAAAAAGGTAAAGGGGTTGAACAAACAAACAAAAAAAGTCATAGACACAGATAGTAGCAAGGTTGTTCCCAGAGGAAAAGCAGTTTGCAGGGAGGCAGAAGAGTGGAGGCAGAGACAAATGGTGACGATGGGGGACTTGATTTGGTGTGGTGAACACACAATACAATATGTAGATGATGTATTTTGTAAGTGTACACCTGAAACCTATATAATTTTATTAATCAACTTCACCCCATTAAATTCAATAAATAAAAAAATAAAAAAGAATATTTACCCCATCTATTTTTTTGATCATTTCTTCTTTAGTCATATCTTTTCCTGGAATAAAGTGGGTTCTGTTCTTACCCTCAGGATTTATAAACTGTTTCTCCAGTTCTTTTATTCTGTCTGTACACTGTGAAAACTATTAAATGAGAAAAAAACATTAACTTTAAATGCAACTCTCTTGTTCATAAATCTTAAAATTACAAAGCCCAGAGTCTTTAGCATCTTTCAGTAGGACTGACACAGGCAAAGGTGGAAGACAATTCTTAAGGCCCTCTCAGTTGGGACTTGACGTTAGACAATGTTTCTGCTCAATCATAGTATGGTGAGGATGATGTCTGTAACTGACTCTAAAAGAAGGCAGTTAGCAGAAGTTAACAACAGGTTAACAAGCAGTCTGATTATATGTGACTGCCAGTTATTAACAAACAAAAATCTCCAGAGGGCAAGAGTACTCAAAATAAGAGAGCTAGATCTTTCCAGCAAGCACCAAAAACAGAATTATGCTGGTGGTAGTAAAATTACCGAAGTTTGGAGCTGTGAGAAAGTTGAGATAGGGTTGAGATTTGGGAGGGTGTATATTCTGGGAAAGGCAGAAAATGCTTTATGAGAGAAAGAGACATTTGTAGCTCAGCGGCTCAAAGCACAGATTCCACCCTGCAACAGTGCTCACAGCCTTTTGAAACAAGTCCTGTAACTTGGGTTCTTACAGGTTCCAGGAGTAGCCTGGCTTGATTTATGTGTGAGAACTTATACTACGTACAGACCAATAATGGAGGAAAAAATGAAAAGCAAACGGTCTCAAGAAGTGTCTCCGAACACTTTCCCACCTGAATCTCGAGCACTGCTAAGTCAGCATCCAGGGACCTCTTGGCGGGCAGTAATTTCTGAGTCACATGAATCTGTCTTTGCTTCTCAGCAATCTTCAGTTTAAGGAATCGAATCTTTTCATCCAGGACATGTATTTCGATTTCTGCATTTAGTTTCATCTTCTCTTGGATATTTATTTTTTCATAAAAAATGCACACTTCTTCTTCCCGCTCTATCAGCTGAACACCACTACAGTCAAATTGAGAGGCAGAGGTTGAGAGGATGTTGAGGCCACAGCTTTAACTGCTATTATGGTCCCTCTGGATTTGGGTGCAAAATACACATGAACATTGCACAATTCTAGAAGCCAATTGATATTTACCAGTGGCTTTCTAGTTAAACTCCACACTTTGAATTTTGAGGGATAGGAGAGGGACGGTTTTTAGCGTCTCAACTCTGACCATGTGGTTGGCTGGCACCACATCTCTGTAAGTCCCCAAGGTTTCCTGGTATGGGAGAGAATGACATTCCCCATGCATGAACAAAGTGATCCCATAGCCTGATTTTCCTCAGACCCTTTTCTTGGACCAGACTTGCCAACCAAGGGCTGGCCAGATGTACCCAGGCCAGGGAATGCATTTCTGCAGTGATTCTGTTCTAAGTTACTTGCCAAGACCATTAGGTTCTTTTAAAGTAGACCGTTTCCAACACAAATTTCCTAATAAGCAGGCAAAATTCAATCATTTATAATAATGCCAGGGGAAAGAGCCCCTCCTCCTGAGGAGAATATGGAGAAGAAACAAAGTAAGAAATTTCTAATTCCAGCCCCACATATCTGACCAGGGCCTGGCAGTGCACTGCCTAAATGCTTTGGTCTGTGCCAAGAGCCGAATAAGAAGACTTCCCCATACCCCCTAGAGAAAACACCTGCCAACCCTTTGAAAAATGGTATTCTTCACCACCCTGGAGTTCTTCCCACACACTGTGCATACCCATCATCCCAGAGTTCACCCCTAATTCTCTCTCTCTTCCTCAAAACATGTGTTCACATAGTTATATTTGGCTAATCTTAGCTCTATATTTTGTCTCATTTGCCATTTATTGGTTCTTCTCATGATCTTAGTTCTCTTGAAGATATAAACCAGGAGAAATGTTTTACCGTCTTTTTGTACCTTCAGGGTCCAGCATTTTACACAGAACACAACCAAGGGTTGATGAAAAACAATCTGATACCAGATATAATACTATGGGGCTCTGTAACGTTACATGCCATATTTCTCAAAGCACAGGAAACTTGGAAAAACTGCTAAAGCAGCAATTGAGTAATGGTATAATTGTAGTCTGGAAGAAATGATGCTACTCCTAAAGGTCTTACTTACTTGCTGAGAAAATGAACTGGGAGAATGGCTGAATAAATATCATAAAATGAAAAATCTGTCACAAAAATGAGTACATAATCCAAAGACTTATGTCAATTTGACTGAAATAATTTGATGTTATCAGAAGCATCCTGACTGGTAATCTGGGAAAGGACTTTGATCTTCAAGTAAGTAACTTCTCAAACTCTACTCTTGCCTGTCTCTCTTACAAGGGCAGTTTCTTATTTCCAGGCAAAACATAGAGCTACCCCTCTCCACCAAACAAATAAAACCTGAATGTCAAATGTCCCTTACTAGTCCCTGTCAAGTCGAGATAGAAAAAGGGGAAACATTCCTAAACAGGATCTCTGGGTGCTTTGTTCTCAGAGTAGGTTCCTGATTTTTACCTTTCATTTCGAGACTGAACAGCTTGTTCGTATTTTTTGCGAAGCTGCACCATCTCCTCTTCAATCATTGTGATCATATGGACAAGTCTGTCAATGTTATTCAACTGGGCTTCCTTCTTCTCTTTCATTTCCTGAAGTTTTGCTACAATTTTGCAAACATCATTTTGCATGCTTTCTCTGATGGTAACATTGTTGGCATGTTTCAGCATGGAATTTTGTAGCTTTCTTTATGGGAAATGAATAAGATTATAGTTTTTCTTAGTTTCTTTAGAAACAATGAAGACTTCAAAACACAGAATCAAGTAGCTTTTACTTTAAGTACATCCCTTGAAATGACAATAGCAGTAGTAATAATGATATTCATCATGTGATACTCTCAGGAATTCTTGTAACCTTCCCAGGTCTCAGATTCCCCTTCTGTCAGATTAGGACATATTTCTTTTGTGCCCCCAGACTCTCCAGCCCTGCTTTGTCAAAGCTAGAGTCTATAGTAGTTCATTTACTGCTCTGCTGTCCTCAGGAGACTGTGCTCTCTTAAGGGCAGAGATGGTTATATCTGATCATAACCATCTGGACTATGGACTTAACCCTCATAACCCTCTGGCCTTAAGCTGGTACCTGACTCAACATAGCTTCACAATAAATGCTAATGAATGCATGGCTTCTAGAAATGATATTTTGCTTTCATGTAGGATTAGAACCTGATTAAGAAATTAGATTTTCCTTTTCATACAGATTCCTTCCTCCCTTCTACCCCTATCCATGTCCACTACATACACACTAGGGCCCATTTTGTAATACCTTTTTAAAAGGAAACTGGACAATAATGGCCACCAAAAGGATATCAGATTAAATAGACTCAGTAGACTAAATATTGAAATATGAGTAGAAGAGTCAAATAGATCTTGGCACACAATCAGTGATAAATTAAAAAAAAAACATTTTTCAGGCATTTCTGAGCGTCTTTACCTGGTCTCACTTGTTTAATAATAAAAAATTCTATAAAATAAGGACAATTTTTATGGGTAAGGAATATGAGCCCAAAAAGGTATTTTGCCTGAGGTCACACGGCAGGAGAAGTAGCAGGGCTGGGAGTTCAATCTAGAAAGCCACCTCTCTTAACCAAGGTACTATCTCTCACAAACACATTAGATGCTTCAAATCTATAGCCAGGGAATGCTGGTTAATAAACATTTGATTGTCTTCTAACTTTAAATGCAAATTGTCAAATTGGTGCTTTTTTTTCTAATTGAATAAATGAAAATTAGCATAGTAAACATAGTTATATATGATAATTTTTAATTTACTTAAATAGATGGCTCCCCAGTAGTAAAAGCATAAGGAATCACATTCAGATGAGTAAGGGCTTTTCTAGCTTTGTAAAAGACTATTATTTTCTATTTTACAATCTCCACAGTATTTTTGAGTTCAATGAATCAGAACACTTCAAAAGTACAATAATGATAAATGCTTACCTTTCTTGAGTAACTGCACTATTCCTTAAAATTTCCAATTCATTTAATGACATTTTATGTCTTTCTTTTATTTCATTTACTTGCTGATGAGATTTGTGAAGTAAGTTAACAAATTTGTTTCTTTCATTTCGAACAGTGTCATACAGTTTAGCAAACTCTCTGAGTCTGTGAAATGCAAGTGTTTTTGAAATTTGTGAAATTAGGATCTGTTTTTCCCTCCACCTAACTAGATAAATTATTATGTAATTCTTTTACCTCCTATGAATTTCACGTTTTTTCTTCTTGTATATCCTGATTTCAAGATCCTTTGCTTTGATATCTTTCACAATGTTGTTATACTTTTGCTAAAATATAAAGATTATCTGTGAAATAATAATTTTAAAAAGTCCACCACCACCAACATATGAATACTCGCAGCCTCACCCCATCTCTTTCCTATCTGTTAAGAAAAATCCTTTGTGCAGATCTGGGGAGATTGGAAAATTGCCTTACCAACTGAACTAAAGCACACTAGCTAGGACAAAGGGTTAATTAAGGAGGTGAAAGAATGAGAGAGGAGGAAAAGAAAAGAGCCTGGCAGGAGGGGTTTGAGAAGTTCTGGGAAATTTTGAGGGAGCCAAGAAGGGGCTGGGTGAGTGAGGAGTTTGTGGGGTGTAGGTGAGGGAAGGGGCTTTGGAAAGGTTTTGGTAAACATTATGAATTGAATCCTCTGTGGTATTTTATAAGAGACAAGGTGGGATTTTAAAGCATTTTTCCATTTTTTTTGTACATTGTGTTTTCCTACACAATACATCACTATACTGAGATCAGCCATAAAAAGATGTTACAGATTATACATGAATATTGTGTCAGCACTTAGTTTTAAAATCCTAAAAATATACCAAGTCTAAACACACTAACTATGTTCTTCAAATGCAAGATGCTAGGTCCTTCACCTAATGTAAGACACATATTCGAAGATGAAGTGTTTACTGATAGAAACCAGAGAAAATGGTTTCTGTTGGCCTTCTGTTGAGGACTGTGAGAGCAAAACCCATTTGCCACAGGTGGTTAAAAAGAAATTAGGCATTAGAGCCATGATTGACATGCAGCAATTCTATGTTGTTCTCAGTGACAATAAGAGTCAAGAAGAAGCTAATATATAT
>PVIA01012166.1:0-39536 GCA_004024845.1 Tonatia bakeri | reverse complement strand
TATGAGCAGGGAGGGGAAGGTGGAGAAAGGGGAGAAAGGTACAGGGATTAAGATGCATAATTGGTAGATACAAAATAGACAAGGAGATGTTAAGAAAAGTGTAGGAAATGGAGAAGCCAAAGAAGTTATATGTATGACACATGGACATGAACCAAGGGGTGGGGTATTGCTGGAGGCAATGGGGGTACCAGGCAAAAGGAAGGAAAGGGGAGAAAAAATAGGACAGCTGTAATAGCATAATCAATAAAATATACTTAAAATAATAATACAAGAAAAAATATTGCTAAAAGTTATCTGATTTCTTGCTGCCTATGTTTTCTTCTAGGATTTTTATGGTTTCAGTCTAACATTTAAATCTTTAATCCATTTTGAATTTATTCTTATGTGTGATGTAACAAGGTGGTTTGGTTGTCCCATCACTGTTAGATGATTGCCCCTCCCTGGGCTACATTTTTTCTTTTCTTTTTTGTTAAGATTTTATTTATTTATTTTTAGAGAGACAGGAAGGGAGGGAGAAAGAGAGGGAGAAAAACAACATTGTGTGGTTGCCTCTCACATGTCCCCAACTGGGGACCTGCCCCGCAACACAGGGATGTACTCTGACCAGGAATTTAATTGGCAATGCTTTGGTTCACAGGCCAGCACACAATTCACTAAGCCACACCATCCAGGGCTAGTTTTTCTATCTATACAACTGGAGAAATTTTGGAGATTATTCCTTTCATTTCAGTCCGAAGAAATTTCTATATATTTATCATAGGACAGGTTGGCTAGCAAAGAATGCTCTCTTTTTATTGACCTGAGAATGTCATAACTTCTTCTTTATCTTTGCAGGGTAGTTTTTGATGGATACAGAATTCTTGACAACATTTTATTTTTTAGCACTTTGAGTGTATCATCCCACTAGTCTCTGGCCTCTATCATTCTTGAGGATCTCTTGTATGTGATGAGTTTGTTGTTTTATTTATTATTGAAATTCTCTTTGTTTTTGGTTTTTGACAATTTATCTGTGGTCTTAGTATGCATTTCTTTGAATTTATACTCCTTGGAGTTTGTTGATTTTCTTGGATGTGAAGATTAATATTTTTCATCAAATTTGGAAAATTTTGAAACTTTGTATCTCCAATATATTTTTCTTCCCTTTTCACCTTCTGGTTTTCCCATAATATGTATATTGGAGCATCTAATGGAGTCCTACAGGTACCTAAGGCTTTGTTCTTTTTTGCCACTATTAGACCAATTAATCGCTACCAAGTTTATCTTCATGTTCATTAATCCTTTATCCCATAGCTCAAACCTGCTGTTGAAGCCCATTAGTGAATTTTTCATTTCGGGTATTGTGTTATCAATTCCATACTTTGTGTTTGCTTAATTTTATAATTTCTATCTCTCTATTGATAATCTCTATTTGGTGAACCACCAAGACATACTTTCCTTTAATTCTTTAGACAATATTTCCTTTAGTACTTTGATCATATTTGTAATAGCTCATATGAAATCTTGTCTAAGTCCAATATTCAGCCTCCCTCAAGGACAGTTTCTAGTAATTAATTTTTTTCTTTTGCATAGGCCATAATTTCCCTTTTCTTCACAGACCTCATATTTTTAGGGGGAGCTTTTTCTTAGAAAATATAACATGGCAACTCTGAATATCAGACATACACACACAGCTCAGGGTTTGTTGTTTCAGCTGCTCTGTTATTTTGTGACTTTCCTGGACTAATTTTGTGAAGTATACATTCCCTGCAGTGTGCAACCAATGATGTCTCTGCTCAGTTAGCTTTTTCATCATTATATTTTATTGATTATGCTATTACAGTTGTCCCAATTTTTGGTCCTTTGACCCCCTCCACCCAGCAAACCCCAATCCCTCAGGTAATCCCAACACTATTGTTCATGTCCATGGGTCACATGTATAAGTTCTTTGGCTACTCCATTTCCTAGGCTGTACTGTACATCCCCATGGCTACTCTGTAACTACCAATTTGTACTTCTTAATCTCCTCACCTCTTCATCCATCTCCCCCACATCCCCCTCCCATCTGGAAACCATCAAAATGCTCTCTGTATCTATGATTCTGTCTGTTCTTCTTGTTAGTTTAGTTTTTTGTAATTAATTTTTGATAGATATGTATTTATTGCCATTTTATTATTCATAATTTTGATATTTTTTTCTTAAATTTGTCCCTCGAACATTGCATATAATAATAGTTTGGCAGTGATTAACTTGTTTAGCTTTCTCTTGTCTGGGAGGCTTTTTATCTTCCCTTCAATTCTAAATGATAGCTTTGCTGGGTAAAGCAGTCTTGGCCGTAGGTCTCAGCTTTTCAAGACTTTGAATACTTCTTTCCAGCCCCTTCTAGCCTGCCAAGTTTCTTTTGAGAAATCAGCTGACGGTCTTATGGGAACTCCCTTGTAGGTAATTAACTATTTTTCTCTTGCTGCTTTTCAGATTCTCTCTTTATCATTAACCTTTGGCATTTTAATTATGATGTGTCTTGGAGCAGGCCTCTTTGCACCAATTTGTTTGGGACTCTCTGTGCTTCCTGGACTTGCATGTCTATTTCCTTCGCCCAATTAGAGAGGTTTTCTTTCATTACTTTTTCAAATAGATTTCCAATTTCTTGCTCTTTCTCTTCTTTTTCTAGCACCCCTATATTGCAAATTTTGGTACACTTGAAGGTGTCCCAGAGGCTGTTTATACTATCCTCATTTTTTTGGATTCTTTTTTTTTCTTGTTGTTCTGATTGGTTGTTTTTTTTGCTTCCTTATGTTCCAAATCACTGATTTGATTCTAGGCTTCATCAGCTCTACTGTTGATTCCCCGTGGATTGCTCTTTATTTCAATTAGTGTTTCCTTCATTTCTGACTGGATCTATTTTATGCTGGTGACATCCTCACTAAGTTCCTTGAGCATCATTATAGCCAGTGTTTTGAACTCTGCATCTGATAGATTGCTTATCTCCATTTTGTTTAATTCTTTTTCTAGAGTTTTGATATGTTCTTTCATTTGGACCATGTTTCTTTGTCTCATTGTTTTGGCAGCCTCCCTGTGTTTGTTATTTATGAGGTAGAGCTGCTATGACTCTCTGTCTTGGTAGCGTGTTCTAATGTAGTAGGTGTCCTGTGGGGTCCAATGGCACAGCCTCCTCTATCATTTAACTGTATAGTCAAGGTGCACCCTCTGTGTGGACTGAGTACATCCTCCTCTTGTAGTTGAGCCTTGATTGCTGTTGGCAGGTCAATGGAGAGATTTATCCAGGCCTGTCAGTGGCAAGGACTGTCTGTGATCACTCACCACCAATCTTTGTCCTGTGTAGAGGATCAGCTGTGCAGGGGCCAACTCCATAGAGCAAGACTTACTTCAGCAGGGCTCCGGAGCCCATTTAGTCCACCCCTTGAGTGTGTTTCTGTGTAGGTGGTTGGCTGGTAGTGCTCAGAAGTGGTCTGTAGCTTTCCACTGGGTGTGCACACTCTGGGGTTTCCCAGGTAGTGCAGACCAAGGTCAGTGATTGCCAGTGTTCTGTCTGGGGCCACTTGCCATAAGTCATAAAGTGATCTGCAGATGGCTGCTACTTTGCTGGACTGGGAGATGCCCAAGTGAAGCTAGGCTATGAACCAAGGCCAGCTTCTGCTAATGCCAGGTTTTGGGCCACTTGATAAAAGGTACAGGGGCTGAAGGCTCACTGAGGCCAGCTGTTGCTTGCTTGAGAGGATTTAGGAAGATGTGAAGCATGAGCCAAGAAAAGCCATTCACATGGAAAAGCCCTGTTAACAGCTTGGATGGGCCTGTAAGTTGGGTGGGGCAACGCCTCATGGAAATCACCAGGGTGGAGCAAATAGTATGAGGCAGGTTGATGGAATCTCAGATATGGAACTTGTCTGCTGGTTCTGTGGCTCTGTGGTTAGAGGGTTTAGAAAAAGAACAATGGTTTCTGCCTGCACTTCCATCTGGGAGAAAGCTGTCCCTAAGTGCTCACCCTGATGCCAGACACTTCAGTACCTCCCCATATGCGTCTAGTGCCTTCAAGCTGCTATCCCAGTGCTGGGGCTCAGAAAGAGTGTGAGTAAGACCATGTTCTAACCTTTTAAGAGAAGCTACTTGGGATAACAGTTTATTCCACCAACTAAATCCCTGTGGGCTTTTACAGCCAGAAGTTGTGGGGACTTATTTTCCTGGCACTAGAACCCTGGGCTGGGGGCCTGGTGTAGGGCTGTGACTCCTCACTCCTAAGATAACCCTCACAATTTTTATCCACTACATGTGGGTGTGTGAGCAGCTCATTCTGCATCTCCATGTCTCCACCCCTCCTACCAGTCTCAGTAGATGTAGTTTCTTTTAATCTGTAGTTGTCACACTTCCATTCAATTCAATTTCTAATGGTTCTGAGTGATGATTTTTCTATAGTTTCTGTAATTTTGATGTGTTTGTGTGAGGAGGAGAGCCATGTTTACCTGCACTTCCTCAGTTAGCTTAATGGTCAGCTGATGATTGGACAGAGATTCCCTTAAAGCCTTTGAGTCAGGAAATCTACCCTTTGTCAAGGAGCTTGGTGTCTGAGTTGAGGCATATCTTCAATGTCAGGCAGCTTACCACTCTGTCTTAGCCCTCACTTCCTGTTTGCAGAGGCCCTTGAGGACTGCCAGAACTGAGACACTGGGGCCCTTTCATGTCTTTCCTGATCATGTACAGTCTTTTATATTCCAAGGAATATGTCAGAGCCTTTCAACTCCCCTTT
Organism: Tonatia bakeri; assembly: GCA_004024845.1. Taxonomy (NCBI): domain Eukaryota; kingdom Metazoa; phylum Chordata; class Mammalia; order Chiroptera; family Phyllostomidae; genus Tonatia; species Tonatia bakeri. The sequence goes on along the minus strand of PVIA01012166.1, from coordinate 34,798 downwards.
GAAGATCCTATTTCTCAGATCTTTCTTTTAACTTTTTGGCTGGGCTTTTGGTTGTCCCAACTGTTATCACAGTCTTGGGCAGTTGCTGAATAACCAAAGCTGATTATGTTTGACAAACTCCCTGGGAAGAGGGGTTTTCCCATGGAGAGAACCCTAAGCAGAGATATAATACCTTGGGGGTAGGGGATTTTCTGTGGAGAGAACTTCAAATTAGATTAAATAATGGTGACGTCCCATAAACAAAGCTTTTCCAGGGCAGTGCAGTACAGGTCAGATAGTAACAATGCTCTAGATGGAGCTTTCTGAGGAGCTCTGCATCCAGTCCCTTCCTTTTGATGGCTATAAGGATGCTGGTTTTCAAGGCTACTCTGAAGCTGGGGTTAGAGGGATGGGAGTAGGCCAAGTTCAAACACCACAAATTCCACTGTTCTTACCAAAGTTCAGTAGTTTCTCCTTGTTAATCCACCTTTAGATGGTTGTTTAGTCTTTGGTTAATATCCAGATATAATATGTATATGATCTTGCCAGTGTTTTTCTTGCTTTTTATGGAAGAATAGATTTATAAAAGTCCTTTCTTATAAAGGACTGGATGTTAGAAAAGTCCTTTCTAACCACCTCTGGTTAGGGACCATTTCTAAGATCAGGCTTCCCTAGCTGTTATCTAGTCACTGGAAATAGGATTCAAGTAACACCCTCTCCCTGGAAGTATCTGAGTTTTGTCTTTTTCCTAAAAGACACACTTAAAGGAAGAAAAAACTTGTTTTAGGACCCATAAGAATCAACAAAATATTGGGATGATGTGGGGCTCCCAGGACACACACCCCGCCCTGGATGCCCAACTCAGTGACCTCTTGGTTGCTTCACCCGGCAGCTGCCTTATACAGGAAAGGGAGCTGCCATGTTGTGAGTATTTCCTCTAAGCTGCAAGTTTCATACTCATTATCCTCACAACTTACTATCAAAGAAAGTGGTCTTATTTCTACTTTATAGATGAAAAAGTGAGGCTCACAGAAGTCAAGTCACACATCCAAGGGTCTCTCCCCCAGGAGATGCTGTCCACCACTCACAAGCTGGGAACAGCAGCAAAGTCATGGGCATGCCTTGCCCCCAACCACAAATACCTGCTCAGTGGTGGTGGGGGGGGCTCCAGGGTTAATTTCTCCTTTTATTCAGGAGCCAGACTCCCATATAGGTCCCCCCAAATCAAGGGTGGTGAGAGCAAAGCTCGGTTGTGACTTCAGGGCTGGTAGTGTAAGATGGTCTTCTTCAGGTGCTTGGCAGAATAGAGCACGCAGGTCTGAGGGCCCAGAGCGCTGGCAAGTCCACTGCAAGCCCGGTGTGTACTGTATCTGTATAGGACAGGAGGGCAGATCCCCAGATGCCCCAGCATCCTGAGCAGCCCCACCTCCACCTGCTCTCTCTGACTGCAATGAAGGTTCATATTCATTGTAATGTCATTCATAAAAAAAGAGAAGCTTTATTTTGATAGATCAGAAATTGGTAAGGGAATAAGCACAATGACAACAGTGCCCTCTCATGTGCTAAATCATCTTCAGATGCGTGATTTCACTGGATCCTCACGACCACACTGCAAGGTGGGTAACTCCTGATTTATTTTACTGAGGACTTGTCGGCAGTGAGCCAGCTCTCACATGGGACTGTAAACACTCCACACAGATGCCTCCCTGCGTCTGGTGCAGCTCCTCAATCCCCAAAGGGGAGGGATGCCACAGGCAAGTTCAGGTACCTTAACTTCCTCAGCTATAAAACCAGGGGTCAAGCCACCCATCTCAGATCCTCCTCATCGACACATGTGGGTTCTTGGTGTCCCATGAACCTTGGCACTTATGGGTGCCAAGGATTGCTAGGTCAATGGTGGTTATGCCAAGTGGCCAGCAAAAGTCTTGACAAGCCCTGGGCATGAGAAACCTGGAGCTAAGTAGAGGAAACTCAAGCCTGCTGGCCATTGCTGAGCCACTGTCCACAATCAGGCCACCATGAGATAGATAATGTGGGTGTGGGCAGGAAGAGAGGCTCCTTCTTGTACCACTGGCCCTAACCTATTGGGTAAGGGGAAGAGCCATCACCCCTACTCCTTCTCTATGCTCTGTTCATTACCAACTAGGCTTTCTGACTTTTCTGCAGAAAATGGGTGGGCTGCCCCTTCTTCCCCTGCAGGAACCGGCTCAGAGCTAGGCCCCCTTTGCCACTCATACGGGAAGTCCTTCCCCAGTCCTGAGAGCAGAAGGGCCCCATGCTGAGACTACCCCCTCAATCTCACAGCGACACATGGGGCACTTGGATGTGTCCCTGAAGACCCTCCAGGCGCAGCAGCTGCAGAAGTGTGTGTGGCCACAGGGGACAAGGCAGGTGTTGGCAGTACAGTGGAGGCAGATGACACACTCCTCTCCTGCTGTGGCTGGAAATGGGGACAACATAGGTCAGGGGCATATGTGGTCAAGGAGGGGGCAGCTTACTCATGATAGAGCCACAGAAAAGAGAACCAGACAGTTGTACTGGGAAAAATATTACCTTGTGAGAAAATGCTCATAATGTAATCAAGTGAAAAAATTGGTAAGAAAGCCATAATGTACATTACATCTACATCATAAAACTCCTGTGTAGAAAAAAGAACACAAAGCACAAATAGTTCCATATATATATATGACTGGGAGGAAATCCACCTGGGAAGCAATGGGAGATTTTTTCTTTTTACTTCTCTTTCTTTATCCCTTAATACTTTTTTAAAGTCCTGGTTGGCAAAGCTGCTACTGTGAACGAGGATTGCTTTTGTAAGACAAGCACAAAATAACATAATCTGCTCATGAATGTGCTCTTGTAACCTGGACTATAGCCGATGTTCTAGAAGGCAGAGCTATTAAGCTACTTTTTTTGTTTTTTAAACTGCATAGCTACCATTGCTTTTAGGTTCCAGTAGGCAGAGCCAAATTGTTGGACCTAAAGCCTGTGATAGATCTGATGGGACTTGAAAGACTTTCCTGAGTTCCCAGGGCTGGGGTCTCCCTGGGTCCCCTGGGGCCGGAGGCCTGGGGAGTCCCAGCTGTTGCAGGAAGCCACTCACCTTCAGGGCCAGAGGGAGTCTCCTCAGGGAGGGGCCAGGGCGAGGCTCTGGGGAAGGCACTGGCTGCTGGATCTGGGACAGAGACAGGGGACTCAGGCCTGTGAAGAGTAGAGCCAGGGCGCTCCCGTGCCACCCACCCCACACCCCAGGCAGGGCCCATCACCTGTCTTTTCTGGGTGGCAGCTCTAAGAGCCCCACCCCAGCTGTTCCTGTCTCCGTTTAACCCAGCAGAGAATTTGTGGGGCTATGGATCCTTTTTCTTAAACTAGCCTTCCTTTAGGCACCTCCTCTTTACTCTGCGGCCACTGTCTACGTGGAGACCCTCGGCATCACTCAGCACAGGGATCCAGCAGAAAGTGGAGAATACAGGTGTTGGACCCTGTCCTACACCTACTGAATCGGGCTCTCCAGGGGCGAGGCTCCTGCAGGTGTGACAAGCCGTGTTGGGGGACCATGAACTACCAGCCCAGGAATGACAAAATTTCTTCTTATGGGTCTTTCTGTATCTACTCGCTCTTCTGAAAGCCACTCTCCTTGCAGGCAGCTAGAGAGATAGTCTTGTTTCCCCCACTGACTGGCACATGCCACCCGTGCCCCACAGGCTGTCTTCCCGCTCACGTCTACCCCTCGCCCTGTGTCCCCTCGGCTTGTCACCTTGTTCCCAGTGAACTAACTCCTACTTAGACCACAAATCCCCACTCCCAAATTTCTTCCTTTGTGAAAGGTGATGAGCCCTTTCACTGATGTTTGGGGTGCTGGTCACGTGTTCTTATCATTCTTTAGGAACAGCTGCCCTTCCAGTGCTTGGGTTTTGTCCCCAGCGCCCATCCTCACACCCGGCACTGGCAGAAGCTGATGGGAAAACTGACTGAATACTAATGAATGGTTCTCCCCTAGGCTCTGGATTCTGATGGAGTACCTCCTGATTGTCCACCTGCCCTCAGGGGCAGTGCCTGGTCCTGACAAATGGCCTCACTCAGCAGCTTGATGGCCTTGGTGGTCCCATACACGTCCATCACAGCCCAGAGCGGGGCGCCCATGGGCACGCCCTTGCGCAGCAGGAGCCTGGGGCCCCTGTTGACCTGGGCACAGAGCCGTCCATGGCGGTTCACCCAAAAGCTAACAATGTCCCCCGCCAGCATGCAGCCATCCGGCAGCATCGCTGCCCATGTCGGGCTCTGCTGCTCCAGGTCGGGGCACACGAAGGGAGGCAGGCTGGGTGCTGGCATGCACGCAGGGTTCAGGCGCGTGAAGCCCACGCGAAGGCCACCATGCCAGCCACCCTCATGCCCCAGCACGCGCAGTGCCACACGCTCCCCTGGCCGCACTGGCCTCTGGCTGAACACGATGCCGTCGTGAAAAGTGGCAAGTCGGTATGCAGTGATCCGCTTTGCGTCCAGGATCACCTGGGCACCCTTGGCCTCAGGGTGGAAGCGAAGCGTCTCCAGGGGTTCCTCGGGGTCTGCAGCAGTCAGGGGGATGTCAATGAGGGACAGCCCAGACCCACCGGCTCACCTGGCCGCCTCGACCTTTCCTGCTCCCCCACAGCTACCCCTACCTGAGCATCTCAGCATCCTGGGGCAATCTTGACTCTTACAGGGAGGGCATTTCCACCATCCCCAGCTTCCTGGGGGCTACGACCCCACCCTCACCCTGGGACCCCTAAAGACCTGCCTAGAGCAGGCAAGCAGCTCACTTTGTCTGGGGTCTGAGCTCTGTGAGGCCCCTCAAGACTCAGTTGCACTCCCCTGCAGGGTGGTTGTAGAAGTTAAAAGCACTGATGTTGCCTGCGGGTACAGGCTTTCGGTGCCCCATGCGGTTCTGTTGCCATTTCACAGAAAGAGCAGTTTCGAGAACAGTAGGCATCATGTGGCCCTGGCTTTGTCTACAGATGTATTTGTTCAATGCACACATCTGAACCTGGAAACAACCTGAAAGAGATAGGCCCGCCAACTCTGCTTGGCTCTGGCTGATGGGTCCCGTGTTGGTGCTGTATTTTCTCTTGTCCGACTTTCTGATCTTCCCACGAAGAACCTGTGTCACTTGTGAAGGCCAGTCCCTCAGTGAGGGTGACTTACTTGCCCTGGGAGAAAGGTGGTCCTGGTAGCTCCCCTCAGGTGGGGGCACAGGCTGGAAATGGGGTCTCCGGTCATGCGTTCAAGGCCTGGGGTGAGCTTTGAAATCAAGGGACTGCCTGACCTGACTCTACTTGACAGCTAGGAAGGGAGAGTAGCTTCCTGGGCAGCCCTTCATCTCAACTCCAGCGGCCTGGGGGAGGCCTGGAGGAAGCTGCAGAAGCTTCCTGCGCAGAACTGCTCTTAGCCAGCTCCCCCACATTTACCACTTCCCCCCTCTCCTCTCCTCCCCTCCTGGCCCTCGTCTTTCTGGGTTGGATGAAGGAGCCTGAAAATAAAAAGAGGTGAGTTCAATCTGAACCTGAGTGAGACCCCAGCCCAGAGGAGTCCCCCGGTACCTGAATGTGAAGAGTTAAGTACCCACCTGGGCAGGCATTGGGCTGGGGTGGGTGGAGGCAGCTAGGAGTTCCTGATGTAACCAGCCAAAACCCACCTGGGCAGGTGAAGGCCACCTTCCCCACCCCCACCTGGGCTGAAGTGGGGGCTGGAGAGGAGCCCTGGAATGGGCTTGGTTAGGGTGGTGAGAGGCATTCAAGCCATCCGCACATATCGCCATGCCCACTGCTGCCACCACCCTGCAGACAGTGGGCTCATAGCTTCCGGCTCCACAGGGCAGAGCTGGGTTTCAAAGAGGGATTGCCTCAGCCCCTACAAGGAAAGGGCCCCCACCTTGGATTGGGAAAACAGGAGACCCCTCATGCTCAATTCTTTGGGCTAAGAGGGTGGCCTGCAGAGATGAGCCTGGCTGGAAGCTGGCCCCTGAGGGAGGGTCAGTGGATGGAGTTCCCACCCCATTCCCTGTTCAGCTGCCTGGACAGAGGCTGGCTCAGGCAGAACTGACCCTGGGGGCAGGAGGAGAATGGGGGGAGAAGGAGGGAGAAGAAGAGAAGGCAGGGAGCTGGCTGACTGGAAGGCAGTGCAGGGAGGAGGAGGAACTCCCAGGAGTGGCTTCAGTGGTTGCATGAATTTTTCAAAGGATGGGAGGGGTGGGGCGGGCTTGGGGACCCTGGGAAAGCAGGCTTCATCCTGGACAGGAACTTGACAGTCTGCAAAGCTTGCCCATCCCAGCCTCAGAGCTTCCCAGCAGCCCATGGGGACTGTGTGCTCTCCATGTCAAAGGAGGGAGGCCGAGAGGACACCCAGCGGCACGGATCACAGGCAGCCAGGGGCCTGGAGCACCCTTGGGTCACCTACATGCCCAGGCTCTCCAAACAATCTCATAGCCCTTCATGATGGCCTGAGTGTGGCCCCTGCGAGGTGCTTCTGGGAGGGAAGCCAAGAGATCCAGAGAGCCTGTGGGACTGCATGGCCCACAAGGGCCCATCCTGTACTCTGTCTGCACAGGGCTCTGTGCTTGGACCTGGCTCACAGTGGTGTAAAAGGTGTGGGAGCCCACCCCATCCATGCTCTCCTATGTTGCTTCCTCATGGCATCACTGGTGCGTGGGATCCAAACACAGTTACTAAAACAGCAGCAATGGTGGTGGGCCCCTCCCTACCCCCAGGCTCCTGGTGCCACCTGCTCTTGGTGTGAGAACCAAGTGCTGCTGGGGGAGGTGGGGGGCTGGTGGGGAGGGGTCTCTGCCTGGGAGGGATCAGTGTCCAGAGAGGTTCGGTCATATCTCCAGAGGTAAAAGCCCAGGTTCTCCATCTTTGCCCCTCACACCAAGGAACACTGTGACCTCTGGTGAGGTGTACCTTTTGGTTTCTGCTTCCAGGAGTCCTATAAGCCAGAAGGTGGGCTGCAGAGGCCCCAAGTTTGGGTGAGGAAATGAAGGCCCCGGGGAAAAGTGACCTGGCCCAGGTCCCACAGCTTAGCTTTCATAGCTGGAGCCCCTTGTCTTCCACTAGGCCCCCAAACTCTACGGTTTCCCACCCAGCCAGTCTTCTCCTTGTACAGCAAGATCCAGAAGCAGCTAGGCCATGTGTGTCAGCTGGTTACTGCAGGGATGCCAGACTTAGTTACCGGTGTCTGCTGGAAACTTGCAGGGACAGGAAGCTTACAACCTCACTGCCTCACTACGGCAACTGGTGAGCTCAGCCTGTTTTGGAAGCTCTTTCTGAGTAACGTTTACACGGACTACACAACTGTCTCTGGACCTGTGCCCAGCAGTGACCCAGAGCCTCCCCTGCTTTTTGCATCCCTCTGTCTAGGGACCAAGCACATGGCTCCTACTTACCAACCTGGGAGCAGAGCTGGGCGCCCATTGGCCTGGGCTTCTTGGGCTCGGGGTCCCTGGTTCTGGAAGGGGTTGTCTGAAGAGGTCAGTAGACAGGTTTCCTGAGTGAGCTCTCCTGGTCCCCTTGTTATAGTCTGGGATCATGTTACAGGGTTGATGATTAATTGGACATTGCTGTCACGAGTTAAAATATCCATGGAATTTCCCGGTGTTTCCTAGAGCAGCAGGTCTGCCCAGCTGGCCAGCCTGAGGGCAACAGGGCCTGGGTTGGCCTGGGTGCGGCTTAGGGTAGACTTTTCCCCCATTTCCAGGCAGCCACTCCCCTGAGGCACGTGTGTAAGTGCCTGTGCCCATACCTGACCCAGAGGCCCCGATTCCAGTAGCCTGGGGTGGGGCCCACATCGGTCATTTTTAAAAGCACCTTGGTTATTCTAACATACAGCCAGGGTGGAGACTCACCCGCACACAGAAGGCACTTAGTGTTGCTGAAGTGAACTCACTGAATGCACTGCATCCCAGGACTTGTGGAGTGGCCCCGCCCAGGTTTTCACAGAGAGGAGGTGAGGTAGGTGGAATGGGAGTGTTACAGAACTACAAGGGGGCCAAAGGGGGCTGAGACAATATACTATTACTGGAAGAAACACGCCCCCGCCCCAGTTTCATTATGTCCGCCGCCAGAGGAAAGATGTCTCTCAATGACAGAGATTCATGAAAAGGAAAGGAAATGTTTATTTAATGCTATACAAACTTCAAGTAGTGACCTAATGTCTTCATCAAAATCCCAAAGTCCCTTAAAACACCCACAAACACACACAGTCCTTCCTTCCCCCCTTTGCCCAGTCTGGGGTACCATATCTCAGGAAAAGAAATAGAAGTCCGTGGCTCAGGTAGCCCCTGGTTCTTCCCAGTAATCCATCTTGGCTGGTAGGCCTCCTTTGGTTCCCGGCACCATCAGCTGCATTGCCAGGATCTCCAGCTAAAGCTGCGGGGGTCCCCACTCTGGCAAAGCCATGTGGCTCTCTCTCCACTGCCCCAGCACATGGTCCTCTCTGCATTATGGCTGCGGGAGTCCCCACTCTACTAAAGACTGAGTGGTTCTCTCTCCCGGGCCTGCTGTGTCTGGGTTTTAATCCCCACGCCAATCTTCCTTTGCAGCCCCATTTCCAACTCCTCCCACAATTGGCTACACTTGCCCGTACTCTCATATCCTTCCAGCTTTACTGGGCTGCCATCATGAGTCTGGACAGGTGTGGCCCCATATCATGGAGCCAGTCTTCTCCAAGCTGCCACACAGGCTCTGTAATTTGGGGGACCTGCCCCCAGTTATCTCTTGGTGGGGAAGTTACTTCCATTCCCCTGGTTCAGAGCATTCAGAGCATGGCCACAGCTATTTAACATATCTATGCAACCAGTTAAAGGTTATAGGTATGTTAAATGACCACACCAGAGGTTAACAGCAAAGCTGTTGCTATGCAAAACAGCTCTCAATGGCCCTGCTCCATGTGTCCCTTCCCCCAACCCACACCTGGGGTGGGGGGTGAGGACATCCTAATATTTTCTGGACACCCTGAGTTCTGGAGCCCATTTCAAATCCCTATTTACACCCCTCTCTTGGCTGCACCCTGTTACAGGAGGGTATGATTGCTCTCCACCTTTGCTGGGACTGGAGTTCCACTTTCTAGAACCCACTCCAACGTGCAAGTCATTTACAGAAGGGTAGCCAAAGGCCTGGCCCCCAGTGCATCAGCTGTGACGAAGAGGCCAGGGAGCCTCTGCCCTTCCATTTCCATGGGGACACTGAGCCTGGGGGTGCACAGTGGCTGGCTCTAACCCAGCACTTCTCACATTTTGACACACACACATCACTCTCTTGGAGAGCTTACTGAATGTGGATTGATGCAGAAAGTCTGGGCATGCCTGGCAGCACCATGCTTTCCTAGCAGGGTGGTTCTGCAGACCCTACTTTAGAGAAAGGCCCCAGCTTAGTTCGGAGGCTTGTGAGTACCCTGGTCTCCACCTCCAGGTGAAGCCCTTCCTAGGGCCTCAGATCAAGGCCGTGATCATGACTTCTCTGAAAGTGGCTAAAGGGACAGATACTCCCAAGCAAGTCCCTGGCACAGCAGGGAGTATCGGTGCTGTTGACCGGGCTGGGAAGGCGGTGGGTGGGGAAGGAGGGGGCCTAGGAGACCCAGGCTCCACCTCTTGTGTTCCTTGCCCTCCCTTGTCCTCTCCATGCCCTGGTGTCCGCATGTGTAAAACAGGAAGCCAGGATGAGATGATCTGTGGGACCCTTCTGGCCCCAGTGTGCTGTAACTTTGGTCTTGATGACAGAGAGGTGACAGCAGCCTGGCCCCAGGTGACTTCAGAAGATGTTGCTGCCGCCCTGGACCTTCTCTTCCACACCATGCACCCTGCCAGGCTCCCTCAGTTTCTCCTCTATAAGCAAAGGCCAGAGGCAAACTGGTGAGAGGCCAGCAGCATTCACCATGAGTCCAAGGCTGATGGGTCCAGCTGGTCCAGACTGAAGTGAGGACCTGTGGTTCATGGACCTGCTGGCCTAGCCTGGGGTATCCAGGCACAGGACACCCCCTTCTCTCTGGGTGCTGTGGGGCCCAGAGATCCTGTCTTCTCCTACACTTCTGAGCATTTACTGGTTATCAACATCTTCCCCATTCAACTGTGATGACACACCGTGGGAGCTTTATGGGCAATTGCTGACTGGTAGCCTGAGTGTGAGGTGGAGTCTGCCTCATGGTACAGCCTGCACCCTTCCCTCTCCTCCAGGCCACCAGTAGCACAAGGCTGTCCTAAATGTTCCAAGAAAGACAGTGACTAGCCCTCTGCAGGAGGCAGCCTCTGTGATTGAGATGGTCCCTGGTGGCTGTCGTCAGTACTGCAGGGTGTGCTGAGGCCCTCAAAACTAGCAGTAGCGCTCCCAGGAGAGGAGGTCATGGGGGCTGAGGTTTCTGAGGCCTCTGCACCTCCTCCCTGACTCTGCAGCTCCCCAGATGCCTCCATCCCTCTGAGTTTCCCCTCCCTGGCAGGAACTTTGCCCAGGACCCCACCATTTCTAAGGGTTTTACAGAGGTCAACCCCTAAGATGCCTGCAGTGCTGTGAGAAGCTGCTGGATGGCTGTTACAATCCCCATCACACAGCTGAAGAAGCTGAGGGCTTGTCCACAGTTTGTGCCAGCCTGCGGCTGAGCAGAAGTGGAGAGCCATGGGCACCCAGCCCAACCTGGGACACTGAGAGCCCAGCCCCTGTGTTGCCTGCCATCAGGGCTCTGGGACCCACCTTATCTTACTTGCATGAGCACAACTATTCCTGAAATCTCGGAGGCAGGGGGTCACCACGCTGGGAAACTGGACCCCAGAACAATCGGGGCCATGCTCACAGTAGGGGGATGGCAAGGATGCATCAGTGCGGAACAGTGTAGTGCAGCAGTTTGACAATTGCCCACCCACCAACCTTGTGAATGACTCAATGATTCCACACCTTAAGTGAATACCCAGCAGGCTCAGGGGCCGATGTCTACAAAGACCGCTACAGGACTGTCAAGAGCAGCGTTGTTTGTGACAGCTCCAGAAACAACCCCAGCGACGGTTGTGCTGAGTGCTGCAGCGATGCACCGCTCAGGTCCTATTTCAGGAATGAAGGCCTCCATCCCTCTAAAACTGGGCTGCTGCCCTCCAGTGGTTTCGCTGCAACTGCACTGCGGTCTAGGCTCCCCACACTGTCCCGTGTACACAGGTGTGGATCCTCAGAATGAGCTCCATCAGTAACCTGTCTCGGGGCTGCTCCCGGCGGCACGCATCGCCCACTACCACCGACGGAGTGTAGAGAGGGAACTCGCCACGTACTCACAGCCTGGCACTAAAAACAAAACCACTGCTATCCACAACTGGTCAGACCCCGCTGTGGGAGCTGGGGGAGATCCAAGCAGCACCCACCGCATTCACATGAAGTTAAGAAGCAGGGAAACTAATCTGTACTGTTAGAAGTCAGGATAGTGCTCACCTTCCCGAGGGGCACAGGGGAACCTCTAGGGCGCTGGCAGAACCTCTGGCCCTCCATCTTCACCAGGTGGCATGTATACATATGGAAAAATCCATTCGACTGGACCTTCAAATCGCATGTCCACTGCATCTTAATTATATACTAGCTAAATTTCCTTCCAGGCCTAAAATTCTGATTCTGCGGAGCTGGAAGGAAAACCTGCTCTGGGAGCCAGGTCACTTAGCCAATACTGCCACCTCGAGGAAACAAACGGAACTGACTGGGTCCCATACCCTGGAGGAAAAACGTCAGGGCCACACGGCTCTCCCACCTGTGTCCCCATCACTCGCTCCCCTTCATGCCCACTCACTTCCTGCCCATGAACCCTCTAACAACTCTGCAGGTCCACCAAATCCTCTGGGTCAACAGCTGGATCCACACCCTGGGCCTTGGGGGGCAGAGAGCAGGAGGAGGAAGCCAGGGTATGCTAACAAGGTAGCCAGCCACTAATTAAGTCTGCGAGGCTACTCCCACCCTGCTGGCCTGTCTAGATCCTCCTGGGCCCTGGTTCCGCTATGCCCCTCCACTGTTCTGAGTGCCCTGGTTCCTGCCTTGCCAGCAACCAAAGCCCCTCCCTCATGGTGTGAATGTGGAGCCTGCCAGAGAGGGGTTTTGGAGGAGGGGAGCTTACCTGGCTGCTCAGGGGTGAGTGAAGGGGAAGGGGAGATGCCCCTTCCCTTTCCTGTTTTCCTTCTTCCTGTGCCCCACTCATCCCATACACATCTGTCAGAGGGTCTGTTCTGGGGAGACTGTGGCAACCATGCTGTGTGTGTGTGTGTGTGTGTGTTTTCAACAGAACTCTCCTGAATACCTACTGTATGCCAAGAACTGTCCAGTTTCTGGGTAGCCAGAGATTGAAGAAAATCCAGTCCTTGTCCCTCAGTTAACTCAGTTCCACCCTGGCTTTTAGGTCAGTGCTACAAGAGGGCCAAACCTCAGACTGGAAAACCATGGGTGCAGCCAGGGCTTGTTATGCCCAGGGGACAGGTGAAGGTTTTGTGGAGCAACAGATCTTAAAATTAATCCAGAAGGATAATTGGGCTTTCAAGAGCGGGAAAGGGACTTCTGGCCAAGTTGGAGGTGTAGGTAGACACACTGTGCCTCCTCGAACAACCAAAAGAAGGACAACAACAATTTAGAAACAAAAAACAACCAGAACTGCCAGAAAATTGAACTGTATGGAAGCCTGACAACCAAGGAGTTAAAATAGACATGTTAATCCAGACCAGTAGGAGGGGCGGAGTCTGGAGGCTGGGCAGAGAGAGGTCACGGCAAAGTGGTGGCTGGTGGACCCAGCAAGGTGGCGGGTTGTCGAGAGGCTTGGCACACAAGGCAACTGGCAGACCAGGCAGTCCCACATTTGCATGCAGATAAACCAGGAGAAACTGGGGAGTGAGACAGACTGTACAACCCAGAGTCCCAGTGTGCAGAAACAAAGCCTCAAACCACTGATTGAAAACACCTGTGGGGGTTGAGGTGCTGGGAGAAACTCCTAGCCTCGCACGAGAGTTCGTTGGAGAGACCCACAGGGTTCTAGAACGGGCACAAGCCCACCCACATGGGAATCAGCACCAGAAGGGCCCAATTTGCTTGGGAGGGGAGCAGGGGAAGTGACTGAAATCCGGCAGAGAGCAGAACAAGCGCCATTGTTCCCTCTTGGACCCCTGCCCCACAAACAGCATCACAACTCAGTGAGTGGGTTGCCCTGCTCTGGTGAACACCTAAGGCTCAGCTCCTTATACGTAAAAGGCATGCTGAGACACTCCCCCCCAACACACACAAAAAAGATCCAAATGAAGGAACAGAGCAAAGCTCCAGAACAAATACAACTAAGCGATAAAGAGACAGCCAACCTATCAGATGAACAATTCAAAGCACTGGTGATCAGGATGCTCACAGAACTGGTTGAGTATGGTCACAAATTAGATGAAAAAATGAAAGCTACACTAAGTGAAATAAAGGAAAATGTACAGGGAACCAATAGTGATGGGAAGAAAACTGGGACTCAAATCAATGGAGTGGACCAGAAGGAAGAAAGAAACATCCAATCAGAAAAGAATGAAGAAACAAGAATTCAAAAAAATGAGAAGTTTAGGAAACTCCAGGACATCTTTAAACATTCCAACATCCAAATTATAGGGGTACCAGAAGGAGAAGAGGAAGAGCAACAAGTGGAGAAGTTATTTGAACAAATAATGAAGGAGAACTTCCCCAATCTAGCAAAGGAAATAGACTTCCAGGAAGTCCAGGAGGCTCAGAGAGTCCCAAAGAACTTCGACCCAAGGAGGAACATACCAAGGCACATCATAATTACAATACCCAAGATTAAAATGAAGGAGAGAATTCTAGAAGCAGCAAGAGATAAGAGTACAGTCACCTACAAAGGAGTTCCCATCAGACTGTCAGCTGATTTCTCAAAAGAGACCTTGCAGACAAGAAGGGGCTGGAAGGAAGTGTTCCAAGTCATGAAAGGCAAGGAACTCCATCCCAGATTGCTCTATCCAGCAAAGCTTTCATTTAGAATGGAAGGGCAGATAAAGTGTTTCCCAGATAAGGTCAAGTTAAAGGAGTACATCATCACCAATCCCTTATTATATGAAATGTTAAAGGGACTTATCTAAGAAAAAGAAGATAAAAATCATTACAGTAAAATGACAGCAAACTCACAATTATTAACAACCACACCTAAAACAAAAACAAACACAAACTAAGTAAACAACTAGGACAGGAACAGAACCACAGAAATGGAGATCACATAGAGGGTTAGCAACAGGGGAGTGGGAGGAGGAGAGAGGGGGAAAAGGTATAGAGAATAAGTAGCATAGATGATAGGTAGAAAATAGACAGGGGGAGGGCAAGAATAGTATGGGAAATGTAGAAGCTAAAGAACTTATAAGTATGACACATGGACATGAACTAAAGGGGGAGAATGTGGGTGGGAGGGGGGTGCAGGGTGAAGGGGGAAAATGGGACAACTGTAATAACATAATCAATAATATATATATATATATTTTAAAAAGAGCGGGAAAGGAAAGAAAGGCATACCAGGGAGAAGGAACCACATGTGCAAAGGCATAGAAATGTAGTCACGCACAGTTCTGTCTGGCTGTATCAGTTAAGATAAGGGTTATTTGCATATAGCAGAATATCCAAAAGAATAATGGCTTGAACAAGAAGTGTTCATTTCATTTTAACATGAGGTAAGTTGAACAGAGGCAGTCCAGGGTAACCATGAAAAGCTCTGTGGCCACAGGAACCCAGATTCTTTCTGCTTTTCTGATCCACCGTTCTAGCACTGGCCCTCATACTCAGGGCCAGTCTATGGACCTGAAGCGTTGCTGGAGCTCCACTTTGCACATCAGCATTCCAGGCAGCAGGAAGGAGAAAGACCCAGAAGGGCGTTCCTTTCAGTTAAGTCAGTTCCCGATTACACAGACTTGCTGGAGGGCTTTTGTGACACTTCTGTTGGCATCTCTGGCCAAAATTTTGTCAGGTGGCCACAGCTAACTACTACAAAGGAAGTTGAGAAATATAGTCTCTACTGGGGAGCAGCTGAAAACTGGGGTTCTTCCCTGGCTGGTGTAGGTCAGTGGATTGAGTGTGGGCTGAAAACCAAAGGCTCGCCAGTTCAATTCCCAGTCAGGGCACATGGGAATCCCCTGGGTCGTGGGCCAGGTCCCCAGTGGGGGCCACGTGAGAGGCAACTACACATTGATGTTTCTCTCCCTCTCTTTATCCCTCCCTTCCCCTCTCTCTAAAATTAAATAAATAAAATCTTTTAAAAAACTGGGGTTCTGTTATTGAGGAAGAAGGAGGAATGGGTATTGGACAGGCAGCTACCAGTGTCTAGCTCCATGGCAGAGTGCAATCACGGCCTCCCAGTGTGTAGAGAAAGGCAATAGCAAGGGACTAAACCACAAAGGCCATGCTGAGGAGGTTTTGGAGTTTATTTTGTAGAAAATAGGAAATCGCTGAAGGATCCTGAGCAGCAGCCTGGGGTTAAGGGGTCTGGATCAGTCTGCTTCGGGGACATCGGTCAGGCCGAGGGTGAGCACTGGTGAGAAGAGCTGTCAGGAGACGATAAATGGGTCGCCAAGGAGGAGGGGATGCAGGACTGACTCAGCAGGACAGAGGCAAAGTTAAGCCTTGTGGACAGTGGGTGGGGATGCAAGGTACCAGGGAAGGGACCTGCTGAGAGCAAGCCTAGGCTCAGGATATTTGAGTCTGGGGCAGCTGCAAGCCATCAAAGTCAGATAGCTCAAAGGCACCTGAGAATTCACAGGAATCTTGGAGGAGAGGACAAGGCTGCGGGGGACTCACCTGTGATACCGAGGCGGGTGAGGTCCGGTGGCAGGGTGACCAGTCGTTGAGCTGGAGGGATCTGATGGACCCTTCAGAGTTGGCAGTCCAGGAGGATAGTGGAGTGGGTAGTGCAAAAACTTTGGAGCCAGACAGAGTGGGGTTTGAGTGCTGACTTCACTACTTAACAGCTGTGAAACCTTGGACCAATGGGTTGCCCTTTCAGAGCCTTAGTTTTCTCATCTGCAAAATGGGAATGAAGAGGCCCACCTGAGGGCTAATAGGAAGACTGAGTGGGTGAGTGATGGTCCCAGGGAACTGCACTCATCAGTCAATGCCAGCTCTTACCATTAAAGGGGTTGCCTTCCTATTACTGGAGCAGGCATCACTGCCTTTCTTGGGGCCACAGGTGTGCCCTACAGCCTTCACACTGGAGCCCTGTGCTGGCTGGCTGTGGAGCGTATCTCAGGCACAGTGTAGCTCCAGGGCTCTGAGGACCCTGACCCAGCACAGCCAGATCTCCTGGCAGGGGTGTCAGTGGCCCACAGTGGAGGCTCACAGGGGAGTTATTACACATTTGCCAGGAATGGTCCAGCGCCTCCGTGGGCTCTGCAGAGATGATTCCAGGGGGACTCAGCCCATTTTGGAAACTGAGAAAGACACTAATTGCTGGGGGCAGAGGGCGAGGGGCCATCCAGCTGCTACGAGCAGGGCAGTGGCTCAGACACGTCAGCATGAGCCTCGCTGTGGGCCATAGGTGATGTCTAGCCAGGAAGAAAGGCCAGCTTGGAGGCTGGTAGACAGAACACCCACCCCACCCCAGAACCTGACACCCCCTTTGCCTCCAAGGCCAGTCTAGCCCTTATCCCCATGATGATTCCAGACTAAACTCTGGAGAAATAACAGAAGCAGGACAAGCACAGGAATAAAGGCCCCCAAAGGACACTAATAAGGTACATCAGAAACACGAGAGCTACTAGGAGCATAACATTCCGCAGGGTCGAGAGGGAGGAACAGAAGGTGGCCAGGCTCAGATCACCCCGGTGGGAGAGGGAGTGACAGATGGGAAGAGGCCACTGTGTTCATCCAGGAAGATGTCAATGGTGGACGGGGCCAGAGGCAGAGGGTCGGGGGAGACAAAAGCCAGGGGCAGCTGCTTGTGAAGTGAGTGCGTGTGAGTTACTGCATTCTACAGGCTGTGTGTGCAGCTGCAAGTGACTAAAGGTACAAAATGGCTCAATCTGTCGATAGAGGTTCATTTCTATCAAAGTACAAGTCTGGGGTGGGGGGCTCTACTCTGCCAAGCTGTCATGGGCTGGGCCCCTCTAAGCTTTGTTTATCCTCACTGGGCACTACCCTCTTGCCCATGTCCAAAAGTGCTTGCCCCATGGCCATGTCCAGCCAGCACAAGGAGGGGGCCAGGGCAGGGCATATATAGGAGACCTTTCTGCGTGATATGGGAAATGTAGCCCAGCTCCCACTTGGAAAGGCCAGTCAGTGGAAAGCGAGGTCCGGTACACAGGACCCATCACCCACGAATAGGTTCTCCTGTGGGGAATCAGGCCTGCATTGTACCTAGGCTGCTTTGAGTCTTGCTTTTGCTAAAACTCCCTCACCCTGAGTTGAGGCAGCAAATGTTTACTGCCTATCTTTAAAGTAACTTCCTAAAATCTATGTTAAACCTCCCAAAGATGAATGTAACCAGTTCAACCACTTTTCCCTTTACATTTGCAAATACCCTTCTTTTTTTATGTAATTAGCAACATCCTCTCCTTTGTTTTCTGTAAAAGGCAACCACCTAAAACAAACCTGTGCATAGTAAATGAGGACCATCCTCAATGTAATGTGCCCAGAAAAGCAGTAACAGCCTGTCCAGGCAAGGGACAGGGTGCTCTCTTTCACTGAGAGAGTGGCCGTGTCATCCCTTTTTCTCCACAAGACTTCTGCAGTCTGTGTGAATTTCTCTTGTCTCATCCATGATAGCCGCAGACACGGCGGGTCGGTGTCCGCATCAGGCATGAATGATCAGGAAGGTTCACAAGGCCCCTTCCTTCAGCTCGCATCCCACTGGCCAAAGCTTAGCTACAGTACTAAGAAATGTAGCTTTTGTCCTGGACAGTTCTGTGTCCAGCTAGAAATTGGAGCAGGACGTTATTATGAGACAAAGGAGAGAATGGGTACTGGAGAGACCCAGGGGGGTGGTAGCCAGAAGGGCAGGGGCGAAGGAAGGCAGATTGTGAGTGTGAGAAGCCAGTAAGCATGAACGTGTGCACCCTGTGGCTCCAGCTGGGCATCCAGCCATGTGTCCCCCATTGCGAATGTGGTACAGGTGGGTGGGAGGGAGCTGTGATTACTGAGAACTAGCTCTGCTGGCCAGGAGGACAAACCACTGACCTTTCCAGCAGAATTTTTCAGGATTCCCTAGAGGTCCTTCTGGCCCCACAGTGAGGTCAAAATAGCACAGAGACTACGAAACATCTTCTTTCCACTCCTTGGACCTTTTGCCCATTTTGCTCATTTTGCTCATTTTGGCCATTGTCATTGTATCCAGTGCCTGGGCCATGGGCACTGTCCCTATGCCAAAAGTGACCACCCTTACAGTCTCCTGATACTCCCTCTGTGTAGCAAGGCTGGGACTTCAAATGTTGGGCACTAGAGAATGCTCCAGCCCATTCTGTCTGATTGGAGGCCTCTCCTCCCGACTTGAGCTTTAAGAAACTGGATAAGAACCAACTTAACCCCAGGGATGAAGGGGTTAACAAAGGGGTGTTTCTGTCCCCCTGGGCTCTGTGCCAGCTGACTTCTGGAGCCTCTATCTGATCCTCATCATGTGTGGCAGTATCTATCAGAAGGAAGGAAGACAGGGCCCTCAAATTCCATCTTAATGAGCCTATGTTATCCTGGGGGTTGATTTCCCTTGGGTCTCTAGGCAGCTCAATATGGCACTTCGGGTACCACGTGTGCCATAGTGGAAATAGTCTTCTCTGTGCCCTTCTTCCTTCCCACTTGTCAGAGCACACGTATCTGTCCTTGGTTGTGCCTTCACTGGGGACATCATTAAAACATTTTTTCAGTCAGACAGTCAGAAAACATTTCTTGGAGCCCATGATGTGCCTTCCCTGTGCTAAATACCATTAGTGCCACAACACAGAGGTCAATCTCTGCCACCTGCTGGCTGTGGGACTTGGGGACACTGCAAATAGGAAAACTGAGGCTCAAGGTTGAATAAGTAATATAGGTTGGACCAGGACTGATTCCAAATTCTCCACCCTTTGACAAATTCCAAAGATAATTGGGCTCCAGGGTGAGTGCCCTGAAGTCATTTGAAAAGTGCACAGTTGTGGTATAAGCACTTGGCATTGTGTATACAGTATTAAAACTGTGCTTCTTTGTTCTCGGGGCTGCTCCTGATAGTTGCGGTGGCTTCCAGGTAAGTGAGGACTGTGGCACCTGCACATGGTCTCTCTGTGGGGATGTCCACAGAACTTATATTCCAAGAGATTGAGTGGAAGGTACACGAGCTTGCTTGAGACAAGTCATGAAGGTCATCCCAGATTCAAGAAGAGAAGAACTAGTTGTCACTTTAAAAAGAAATTTTTAATCCTCTCCCAAGGGTATGTTTGTTGATTTTAGAGAGGGGGGGAGATTTTATTCACATGCGGATAAACCAGGAAACAAGACAGAGAGCATAACCCAAGGTTCCAGTGTGGGGAAATAAAGCCTCAAAACTTTTGACTGAAAAAACTTGTGGAGGGTTGAGGTAGAGGGATAAACTCCAAGCCTCACAGGAGAGTTTTTTGGAGAAACCCACAGTGTCCTAGAATGTACACAAACCCACCCACCCAGGAATCAGCACCAGAAGGGCCCAATTTGCTTGTGGGTAGTGGAGGAAGTTACTGAAAGCCAGCCAAGAGCCCAGCAAGCAGGATTGTTCCATTTTGGATCCCTCCTCCACATACAGCACCACAACACAGTGACCTGGGTTGCCCCACCCTGGTGAATACCTAAGGCTCCGCCCCTCACTATGTAAGGGGCACAACAAGACAAAAAAAGTGGCCCAAATGAAAGAACAAATCAAAACTCCAGAAAAAAACACAACTAAGAGATAAAGGGATAACCAACCTATCAGACGCAGAGTTCAAAACACTGGTAATCAAGATGCTCACAGAAATAGTTGAGTATAGTCACAAAATAGAGAGAAGAGTGAAGGCTATGCTAAGTGAAATAGAGGAAAATGTACAGGGACTCAACAATACAGGGAAGAAAACCGGGACTCAAGCCAATGGTTTGGAGCAGAAGAAAAAATAAACATTCAGCCAGAACAGAATGAAGACACAAGAATATGAGGCGAGGTGTAGGAATCTTCAGGACAACTTTAAATGTTCCAACATCTGAATCATAGGGGAGCCAGAAGGAGAAGCAGAAGATCAAGACATTGAAAAGTCTTATTTGAAATTGAAAACTTATTTGAACAAATAATGAAGGAGAACTTCCCCAATCTGGCAAATGAAATTGACTTCCAGGAAGTTCAGGAAGCCCAGAGACTCCCAAAGAACTTGGACCCAAGGAGGAACACACCAAGGCAAATTATAATTACATGACCTAAGAGTAAAGATAAAGAGAGAATCTTAAAAGCAGCAAGAAAAAAAGGAGAGAGTTACCTACAAAGGAGTTCCCATGAGACTATCAGCTGATTTCTCAAAAGAGACCTTGCAGGCAAGAAGGGGCTGGAAAGAAGTATTCCAAGTCATGAAAGGCAAGGACCTACATCCCAGATTGCTCTATCCAGAAAAGCTATCATTTAGAATGGAAGGGCAGATAAAGTGCTTCCCAGATAAGGTCAGGTTAAAGGAGTTCATCATCAACAAGCCCTTATTGTATGAAATGTTAAAGGGACTTATCTCAGGAAAAGAAGATAAAAATAGTAAAATGGTAAAAGAAGAAGATGAATGGTAAAATGACAACTCACAACTATGAACAACTGAACCTAAAAAAATAAAAACAAACTAAGCAAACAGCTAGGACAGGAACAGAATCACAGAAATGCAAATCACATGGAGGGTTATCAGCAGGGAGGAGGGAGTGGGAATGTGGGGAAAGTTACAGGGAATAAGAAGCGTAAATGGTAGGTGCAAAATAGACAGGAGGAGGTTAAGAATAGTATAGGAAATAGCCCTGACTGGTGTAGCTCAGTGGATTGAGCTTGGGCTGCAAACCAAAGCGTCGCCGGTTCAATTCCCAATCAGGGCACATGCCTGGGTTGCAGGCCAGGTCCCCAGTGGGAGCCACATGAGAGGCAACAACACATTGTTTCACTCTCTTCCTCCCTTCACTTCTCTCTAAAAATCAATGAATAAGACCTTTAAAAAAAGAAAAAATATAGCATAGGAAATGGAGAAGCCAAAGAACTTATGTGTACAACCCATGAAGATGAACTAAGTGGGGGAAGAAGGGGTGGTGCAGGGCAGAGGGGAATAAAGGGTGGAAAGTGGGACAACTGTAACAGCATAATCAATAAGATATATTTTTAAAAGGAATGATGGTGTAGCAATATTAATACTATGCAAATTGACTTTAAGGCAAAATTCATTACGAGGGTAAAAGGAGTCACTATATAATGATAAAACAATTCACCAATAGGGGAAAACAATCTTGAACCTGAGTGCAGCTAAGAACTTCTAAATGTATACAGCAAATGTTTACAGAATTAAAGGGAAAACTGACAAAGCCGTAATCACAGTGGGAGATTTTAAACAAAACCAAGAATATTTTTGGGCAGTCCTTCCCCCATAGTGCCACAGCCTTTGCTCACAATGTGTACTCAATACACCATGTGTACATTTGCACCCACCCCCACCCTTCCTGCTTCTGCTGGGTGTGCAAGGGATCAGGCTCACGGTGAGCCTCAAGGACTCTGGGACAGGCAGGACCAATTGAATATGGATGAGGACTAGAGAAAGCCTTTGTCTCCAAGTCCAGAAACCAAAGCCCTTGGTGCTTCACCTTTGGTCAGTAAGGCCCTGCCCACCCCTGGGCCACATGCAACTCTGCCAGCCACCTGAGAAGAGGGCAGAATGCAGGCTGTGAGCCTATTTTTCATGTGTAATTTCATTGTCTTCACATCAACACCAAGAGATAAGCATTCCCATTTTACAGATAAGGAGAGTGAGGCCCAGGGGCTACAAGGCATGCCTAAGGCCACACAGTATGGGGCAGAGCTGGGAGTATCTGACTCTGAGCTCCTTCCCAATCACTGAAGATGGCTACTGTGCCACGGGCTCATGGCACCATCAGCCATCTAGCCAAGGAGGTGAGTGACTGAAATGGTGGGGTCAAAGTGCAGGGAACAGGACCCTGTAGGGTGGGGTGCCTGGGTGTCACCTTCCCCACTATGGCTGCCTCCCTCTCCATGGCCAATAAGAGCCAGTGCCATGAGCTCTCACTCCATGGGCATCCGCTCCACTCCTCAATCTGGGGCCAGTCTGAAAAAGCCTCCCAGAATGTACTAGGTCAAGATGAGACCCAAACCCTCCCCCCTATACTTGCTGGGGATCCAGGGCCTGCCCAGCTTTCTCCCCAGACTAGGGGGCCCTTCATCCCAGGCCATCCTTCTCCCCTGTCTCTTTCCAGGCTGGCCCTCTGGCATGTGGAGGGTCCTGGGTTGTGTGCAGGGTACAGGGGGCAGGTGGGGGTGGGATGGGATGCTGGGAAGGCTGCATACCAGCGCTGTCCTTTGTCTGCCAACCCCGTCCCAGAGGAGGTGCAACAAACTGAAATAAAGATAGCATTCGAGCTCCAGTGGACTGAGAGTCCTCCTTTTGGTGTAGATATCCCCGGCTACACTGGCTGGTATGAGACAGCAGCCAATTGTAAGGAAACCAGCTCCTCTGGAGGACTTGGTTCGAACAGGCAATCCTGACCCACTTCCCTGTTGGCGTGTGCAGAATGTGTGATGCTCCAAACTATAACCCTACCCCTGCAGCTCCTTCCACAACTAAGTGACAGTGGCTGTGTTCTAGAACACACAGAGCTCCCCTTTCTAGAGCCGTTCACACCCCAGACAGGAATTACTCTGTGCTTTTAGATGAGGAAACTGAGGTTACTGAGGTTAGGTAACCTAACCAAGGTCGCATATTTAGAAAGTGGTGGAACTTTTCAAACTATGAAGTTGGGGAAATGCTCATCATTTGTAGAAAAATTTTCACCAAGGCATAAGAACATGGGTTTCCAGTTAACCCTCGGTTACCCAGAACAGCCTCTTCCCCAGAAGGCCCTGCACACTCGTGTGTGTGTGTGCCTGCACGCACTGAGGGTTCTCAGGAACAGAGAGCTTGATAAACAGGCCAGACCACAGGGAAAATGTACAGGAACCAGCAACTGTATTCTCTAAATTCAGTCATGTGCTCTGAGATCCCCAGGTAAAAGGTAGCAGAACATACCTTGTTCCAAGCAACTGGCAGGGAAGGTGTCAGAAGCCTCTGCCTCCACAGTGAGCACCAGCACCATCTGGGTCCCCTCTTCAACTCCTGCTCCTATGAGCATCTGACTCACGGTCAACAGGCCACCCCCTGTACCCACAGGAATGCTGAAGGAGAAGCAGGGAACCCACAGTGCTCAGCTACCGATCTGCAGTGTGGCCTTGAGCAGGTCACCTTCCCTCTCTGGGGCTCAGTTTTCCATCTGCAAAATCCGGAGTCAGCAAACTTTATGTAAAGGGACAGCTAGTGAATATTTTGGGGTTAAGGTCTCAGTCACGTAGGCAGGCAGTGGGTGTGTGTGTATTTGTGTGTGTGTGTGTTACAACCCTTTAAAAATGTAAAACACTATACAAATGGAACCAGGCCAGAATGTTCCAGAAAGAGTCAGAACCCCTCTGCTCCCATTCTACCTCCAAGTTTTCCTTCAGCTCCTCAAAATAGAGATGCTGCCAGCTTTCTCCCAGGAGCCAGGGGGCTCCCTTCTCCCCTGAGAAACCATGATCACCCACCCCCCCGGCTCTAAACAACTTATTACAATATTGACAGACTTCACCATCAGTGTTAGCTGACGCTCCCGGTTCCTAGAGTGGCCCCTACCACAGGGTCACCTTGCTGCCTTCCCCTTCTCCAGACTTCCCCACAATATGGCAACTACACAAAGCCTGGTGTCCCAGTAAGTATGTAGCCATGCTGACACAGCACTGCCAGCCCTACCCACTAGAACTGCCCTGTAAAGAGAATGTGTGTGTTGGGGTGCAGGGGTGTCATCTCTTTCCTCCTCACACACTCAGCTAACCCTGCATGCCCCTGACCTTGGCCATGCTTTGCACTTGTCCTTGCGAAGCCAGGCCCTCCATGCCCCAGCATCTTGCTGTCTAGAGAACTCTTCCGCCTGAGAGCAGCTGTGCGCCTGGTCCTGCCTGTGAGCTCAAGATGGTCCTGCTTACAGGGCACATTTTGTGCTGGGTCAGCGAACCGGGTAAGGCAGCGGTGCAGCAGGCCCAGGCCAGGTGTTGTGGGTGGCCCAGCAAGACAAGCCATCAACATCTCCTTTCTACACCTGTCCTGAGGTCAGAACGAACTTGAGTCCAGCAGGGTCCCTGAGTTTCTGTGACTACAGAGGCCTGGCAGCTGGGTCAGGGTCTGGAGGGGCCAGAATCCACACTAGTAGAGGGTTGGAAGGGTTGGTGAGGAAGTCCCCAGCCCCCAGCCTGGCCCACTCTACCTTGGGAGTCCAGCCTGAAAAAAATTATTAGCTACTAAATATAGATCAATGTTTCTGTGAATTAATGTCAGCTCAAAAACACCTTGTTAATTTTGGCCTCACTGTGATTACTGGGATGCTGGCTAGAGGGCAAGTCCCACCAAGCTAAGGGGCCTGTAAGTGAAACTGCTGAGTGGTTCTTTTCAAGTTTGTTTCAAGCTGGTCCCTATTATGGGAAGTCAGTTCTGTTCTAAGAAGGGTAGAGACCACCAGGAGTGTTGATGGGAGAGTTCTAGAAATTTTCTGAAAAGCTTCACACCTCTATCCCCCAGAGGGCATGCAGAAATTCACAGGCTCTTGGAGAGGGAACAGAGGGTACAAATGCAGAGTCCTGAGGGACCTGTGGAAGGCTGAGAAGGGTGGGGACAGGGCAGGTAAAGGGAGGCCCCAAGCATCTGGGCCTCAAGGAGGGTCAGGGCCTGCCCTGGGCACTCAGCAGAGCCTGTGAGCTGGAGGAGGCACGGTCCCAGCCTTTCTGCCCTTAGCCCTCCTTGACCCTTTTCTGAAGGAAAGAGGAACTAGGTGGGGACAGAGGGGGTTTCAGTGAGGCCCCAAGGACCAGCTATGCTCTGGTCCTGGAGCTCTCTGCCTGGCAGTCATTTGGGCCCCAGAGAAATATTGGTGGCTTTGGCTAACCGAATTATTCTTTCAGTTTGAACCAGCTCCCCCTTTTGACTCAAATCTGGTGGGGCAAGGAAAGCACTTCCCTGGTTCAGCGAGCCCACGGGCAGGAGGGCGCAGTGTACCCCTGGACAGTGGGGGGTGGGGGGCACGCAGCAGGTATCTCCCTCTCCAGGGGTGGGAGTGCAGCTCCCCTGCTGGGAGCCCTCCCAGGCAGGTGAGGACAAGGCTCAACCTGGTCACAAAGCACATGCTTCAGGCACCCAAATAGAACAGGAAAAATGCTTGGAAAGAATTTGCCATTTCCAAATGAGCATTGTAATCACAATGATGGGCAAAGTCAGTCTTGTGGGACTTTCTTACACTAATTTAATAATTCAGCCTGTTTTTATTTCAAATTACACTGGGGTGTGGGCCTCGTGATCTTTTTCAGGGTTTAGTGTCCCCCCACCCCATCCCCGGGGCCCTCAGGCTTCAGTGCCTCTCCAGCGCACCCAGAGATTTTTTAACCCCTTTTCAGGTCCCTGGGGCCACAAGGCAGCCCAGCTGTTATTTTGCAGAATTTCTCTCCCCGTATCCCCAGCAGTTCTGCTTATTACTCCTGCCACTGACTCACAAAAGAGGAGGGGATTTCTGAGCTGTTTCAAAACTTAACCAGAATATTAAGGGTTTTATGCAGCCCTTGTTTATTTGTTTTAAAAAGTCCCCAAAACCAACAACATTTGACACATAAGAAGAGAAAGAGGGAAGGAGGGGGTGGGCAGGGGCCTCCCAGGACCAAATCTGCTGTTGGCTTTGGACCTGGCACAGGTGTTCTGTCTCCTTTCCCTGTGCCCTGGTTCTCCCCACACCCTCTGTTTTGTCCTGGGCTGTGGCTAAGAGCTGGTACTTACAGAGAGCTTCCTCCTGCCAGGCAGGTTCTAAATCCTTTATAAGAAATAGCTCACCTAGTGCACATACTGCGTCAGCGGGTGCAGTGGCTATTATTATGCTACCCTCATTTGAAAAATGAGGAAACTGAGCATGAAGAACTTAATAGAAGAATTGTGGATGTCTGCTTCAGGTGGAGCCTTGAAGGATGAGTAGAGAGGTTCACTAGGTGGACCTGGCAGGATCTACTTAGCCAAGGACGGGCACTCAGGCACAAAGGGAACAGCACATGCAAACACTTGGTGTCAAGAACAGAGCATGGGGCATTTTGAGGACAGTCCTCACAGTGTGCCTGTATTGCCAGATTTGTCAGGGGGGGATAGATGCCAAGCCCCAGCCATACGCAAAAGCTGTTCTTAGTCCAAGCCCAGCATCCAGGGGAGCACCTCAGTGCAGCCCTCTGCTTTCAACTATGGTCAGTACCAGGCAGGCAGGTCTGGAAGGGCCTGAGCAGGCCAAGGCAGTGAGGGAAAGTAGTTGTAATGGAGCAGGCCAGCTCTATGCCTGAAGACACCAAGGCACAGGTGGGCAGCTGGGCAGAAGGAGGGGTCCTGAACAACATCTGTCCCCTCCCCCTCCAGGGTGTCCAAGGCAGCCCAACATGGTGCCCCAAATGTGGAGAAGGAAGCCTCAGGGTTGTGGACTCTCTGAGGAGTTCTAGTGGAGTGTGTACCTGTGTATGTTCCTCTATGTGAGCTGTGGGCTCCTCTACATGCAGGATGTGTGTGAAACACACAGGTGTGTGTCCATAGGTTTGCACACAATGTCTGGCAGACAGGATGTCCAGCAGGTGGGGCAGCGGGGATGGGTGGTGGCAGGGAAGGTGGGGTATGAGCTCTTGGAAGCAGGGCCTGGGCTTGTAGACAGAACTGTTTAGACCTGAGTTCCCCTTGCGTTCTCCCTGTCAAGTACTGTTTTAAACAAACCTTGTCGGGATGTCAGGAAGGGAGGGCAGCCCTGCACCCACGGCAGTCACAGGGTGGATAATGTGAAGACTGTGAGAGCAGAGACCTGTACTACAGGTATGGGACTGAGTGTGGGTAGAGGTTCAGAGAGAGCCTGAAACTCCTAAGGAAACATGAGTTCTTGGAGCCAATGGGCCCAAATAACTTCAAGCCTGGAAGATTTAGTTTTGATACCAGCAAAGTCCCATGAGTGCAGGAACTAGAACAGAACCGCTCCCACCCCAATTCCTGGCTTCCAGTATTGCAGGGGTTAATAGGGCCTACTTGGGTTGGAGATGAATCACTTGTCCACAGTCTCTCCCAGCATCCTGGTATCCTGGCCAGAACTTACGACCCCATCAGGGCCTTCGGGACCTTTAAGCTACAGCCTGAACACCTGGAAAACCGGATGGGAAGGGAATCTCAGAGCCCAGCCAAGTCATTAGGGCCAGGCCCTGGGGACAACTCCCTGCGATACACACAGGAGGGGGTCCTGCAGCGGGGCCAATGTTCAGTGCCCTGCTAGAGAAAATATGCAATGTACTAAGAGATGGTTGGGTCCATGGTGAGTTTTTAATATCTACTTCTTTATTTATTTCTTCCACAGGCTCAGGAGCATGCAGAATCTGCTCAGTCAGAGGCTGTTTTCACATAGTACCACGGACACAACAGAATGACCATTTGAAGGCCTATGTCACTTCTAACCCTTACAGTAATCTTGTAAAGTAGCTGTCGTTAACCCCTTTTTACACGCTGGAAACTGAGCATTAAAGATGATGAGTAACTCATTCACAGTCACTTGCAAGTTAGGTCTCCTGGATTGGAAAGCAGTTGGCCTGCCTGCAGAGCCTGGGAGGGTCCTGCTCCAGCAGGAGTAGTAAGCACAGCCTCTCTGTGGCTCCCTCTGTCCTTTGGCAAAAAGGGAATTTAAAAAGTGCCTAGGTCATTGCAAGAATGAATGTGTATAAGAAGCTTAGAGCTGGGCCTAGTCTGCCTCAAGGGTCCAGCAAGTGTAAGCTTGAGTTATTCTGTGCTGCCTTGGGGACTAACTAGCATGGGAAGCCAGTGAGAAGTGTCTGGGCCCCAGAAGCCTTACCTGACTAGGATCCAGGTTAGGGCCATCGAGGATGAGATGATACTTGTGTCTGGCTCACAGCTGGCACCTGACTCGTTGTTGGCCCTGGAGGGGGCTTAAGAGCTGCTTCTAGATTGGCTTGACCTCCCCAGTTCACCATAATCCTGCCCTCAGGACTCTAAAAGCTGTGCTGGTGGTCATCCCCTGTCAAGAAATTTCCTGCAAGTCTAGAGGGAAATCCGCACTTCTCAGGAAGTTTGGATCCCCGCTCTCCTCTCTTAAGTGTTCCCAGGCTGGTGCCCAGCGCTTTGACAGCAGGACTGCAGCTGTCAAGATACGAACTTTGGAATCCAGGAGAAAGGGGGAAGACTGAAGAAAGGGGACCTCTGGTCCCCTCTGACATAGTACACTCCCCCTCATTCTCATTTCAGGGCAACCCCATGAGGGACACCGAGAAGGCCGCCCTTAACAACGAGGTAAACTGGGACTTGGCTGCGGATACCGCCAGAGCCCACGGCCCAGCTGGCAGGGCCCTGGCATTGCGCCCCTCCTGGCTGTGCTCTAGCCAGAGCTGCCTCTGGCCCTCTGATGTAAGCTGATATTTTAATTTTCTTACGGGGAAGAGTGTTTAGAGAAATGACTTAACCGGATTACTCATCGTCTATAATGACTTGGCCTGGCTCCGAGACTATTCCTAGATGTGACGCTCAAGGCTTCGATTCTTTCTCTTTTTTCTTTTGAATACCAAGAAATGACAGCCCGGTGCAGCCATCGGCCACGCCCACACGCCCCGCGCGCGGTGCACAGCATTCTGGGAGACGTAGTTCTCCCCAATTCCACCCCCTCCCAGTCCAGCGCATCTCTGAGGGTGTGAGTCTGGGGCGGAGTCCTGGGAATCTGATGTGACGGCTGACTCTTAAGCCAAAATCGCAACCCACTTAAGTCTAAATGCGTACTCATCTGATGGGAGACAATCATAGAAGACAGGGTTGCAGGATCAGCTAAGAGTTTAAGTGAAAGCACTACACAAACCCCAAATTTTAAAAAAGATTTTGTCCAGGGCATTTGTACTGACCTCCAGTCCAGAATTACCACGATGCGTCACAAAGTGACACACAGACCAGACTTTAGTTATCAGGGTCTCCAGGAATTAAATCGACACAGCAGGCACACAGCCTTTCCTTACTCCTGTTCGTGGGTGAGCCTACAAAACTGTCCAGCACTTACTCTGGGCACCTCAGTGTCCTCAACTGGAACATGGGGGTCGGCACCACAGTGCCCATAGGGCTGGGGTGACACTAAATTGAGTAATCCTGTAAAAATGATTGGTGCAGTACCTGACAGAGGGAACACTGGGCAAGGCTTCTGCACCATTCCCAGCACCAGGCAGTGGTGCAGTAACTGCCTGAAAAAGGAATAGCTGATTCTCTGCAGCCTGTGAGATTGTAAAGGGACACCTTCTGTATCTTTGTCTGATCATGGCTATATCCCCAGAGTCTAGCCGAGTCCTGTCACATAGTAGGACCACAACAGATAGTGGATGAATGAATAAATAAAGCATAACCCTTGCTTTCTAGATGAGGGACCCGAGGCTCCAAGAGGTCAAGTGACTGCCCAAGACTGCACAGCTGGACTGTCTGAGTGGGGATGATAAAAACGTAAATTTTCTCTCACTTTCACCCCCCCCCAAAAAAAAGCCACACACACGCACACAAAGGAATTGGACTTTCACCATTCGGGCTCAGGAAGTGCAGAATCTTGGTTTCCAGACTGCCGGGACCTTTGTGGAAGGGGGGATGCTCCCAGCCTCTGCCCAACCCATGAAAGGAAGTTGTTCCAGATTCAGCTGAAGGGCAGGGCTGAAGGGGCTGGAGGGTGGAGGGAAGAGACAGCCAGGTGTGGATTGGTGCCCAGTGTGGACAAAGCTGGGGAAGCGAGTTTTCACATTCCATGGGGGAACAGGGCCAAAGCTCTTTAGAAAGGGAGTTGGGCCCTTGACGATCTGGGCTGGATCCTTACCCTAACACCACGCCTCCCTACTCTCTCACCCCCAGCAGTTCCCCAAAGGCCGAAAGCTATTCTTGGCTTTTTCTAAAAGAGGCATTTGAAGGCATGAGCCAATTTTTTCCATTCCTGAGCTGGCAATCTCTATTTTGGGCGTTTGTTGTTTTCCATGAGTTGCTAATGCCACTGTGAAGCCAGCCTTTCCTGGACAGCTATCGTGAGGGAGTGAGGCAGGAGCAAGGCGGCCAGCGGTTAAAAATACTTCCCGCTTCATTTTTCCTTTGAAAACAAAGCCCTGGGGGCCTTTTGCAACAGCTGAGCCTGGGAACAGAGTTTCCCAGGGCAGAAAACTGGCAGGATGGAAAACGTGTGTTGTTTCCTAAGTGCACTGGGTCCCAGAAGAAGACACAACAATGATTTGCTGTGTGACCTCAGGCAACTTGGTTACCATCTCTGGGTCTGGTGGCCTCCCCTCCAAAATAAGGCCAGGTGGAAAGAAGACTTTGAATGGTCCCTCCAGTTATGGGAGCTCCAGGAAAAGAACCAGGCCCAGGTTCTTCTTAGAACTGAGCCAGCAAGGGGTTCTACGACTTGGAAGTAGGAGTTAGGAGAAGGCAGTTTTTAGCTCAACCTTTGGGAATACTTTGTGAGCTCTGAGCCCCGAGAGTATTCTAAGGAGGTCCAGAATGTTCTCAAAGGATTCATGTAATTGTAAAAAGGTTAAGCACCATCTACAGGGAATTAAACGGAGACGTTGTGGTAGCTCCGTGCCAAGTAACGCAGCCTGTCTCCCATGAGAAGCAGATCTGTGTTCTGATGTGGAAGAATCTCCAATATGTACTGTTGGGCAGAAACAAGCAAGTTGCAGAATGGAACAATTAGAATTGCATCATTTATTTTAAAATACAAAACAGAGTTACATATTTTCTGCACCATGGATATGTATGTTCATAAAAATGCATAGGAGAAGTTCTGGAAGATTTTATCCAACCTGATAATAGTCCTTATCTTTGGGGCTGGGAGGAAACTGAATTTGGAGGGGTGTCAGAGAGCACTGATTTATTTAACATTTTTACAGGAAAAAATGTGTTAGTGGCATCTTTTAAAACACGTTTTTTTAAATTGAGACACACAGAGAGACCCTAACATTAAGGGCGAGGCAACTATTCTCAGGCCACTCTAAGCTGCAGCCTGGAGGCTGGAGGCAGGCTGCGGGCAGGAGGTGGAGGTGTGTGAGATAGTGGCTTAAGCAATGGAGGTGTTTATGCTTTTAGGGAAGCAAAGGAAGATGATATCGTTCCTAGGCAAGACTTATTGGCCATTGTAAATTGCATTCTATTGCAAAGTTTCCTCAGGAGGCAATTAAATTTAGATCATATTGTTCCCAGGTTGGCACAGGCAGGTGTTGACTCGCTGAGGCTTTGCACAACAGCTACTGTCTGCAAGAGTGTGCTCGGCTGTCTGGTTGGCAGAATAACTCCATCCAGTGTGGGATGAGCCACTGCTCTGTAAGGCAGTGAGTTCTTTGTCAGGGGTGCATCCAATTCAGGAGGGTGGGGTTGGCCTAAACTCTGACCCAGAGGGCAGCAGCCAGGTATCCCTCCCAAATTTAGGCAGTCGATTCTTATAGGATGAATGAAGGTGGGACTAGAAGTCTTTTGAGCTTCCTGTTGGCATTGCGTCGTGTTGTTTGCCACCACAGTCTCAGCTGTCCTGGATAGCTATAAACTGGGAAGTGGGATGCACTACTATGATCACCATTTTACAGATTGGGGCAAGTAGTAAATATCATCGACTATGTGTCTGTTACCAAATCTACAGGCGCTGGCTCTTACAAGTCAACTCATTGTGAGATAGAGAAGGGAGGCTACAAACGGTGTCATTCACTCTGGGCTGAGCTTGGAGAGGTCTTCCCTCCTTGGGCCAGAGAGGGTAAGGCCAAGGTTTCAAGATCACCAATTTGCAGGGTTTCAAGGGTCCATTTGTTTAGGGTGATGGCTGGGCAAATATAGGTGCAAACAGAGTTGGTGGGTACCTGGGCACGAGGGCTTCTTAACCATTTGTCTGTATTTCCAGTCTGTGCCTTCCTCCTGGATTCCAGGCCTCAATTCCAGCTGCCAGCTGGGCATCTCAGTGGTCCCTACTTCTTCACCAGCGCTCAGGTCTTCCCCTTTAGGCTTTCCTCCTCAGGCCACAGTCCCTGATTCTGTAAACAGCACTGCCAAGAGATGGCTGAGGGAAACGGTTAGTGAGACCTGCCCGGGACCCCCAAAGCTCAGGTTTAGTTCAGGCTCCACCCTTTACTAGCTGTGCTACTTGAGCTAATGAATCTCCCAGAACCTCAGTTTTACCCTATAAAATGAAGACAATGATGGTGTGAAATGCTTGGGATTGTTGTAGCAAAACCAGTCAACAGCCCAGGCTGGTGTGGCTCAGTGGATTGAGCGCTAGCCTGCAAACCCAAGAGTCACTGGTTCAATTGCTGGTCAGGGCATACGCCTGGGTTGTGGGCCTGGTCCCCAGCAGAGGTCTTGTGAGAGGCAGCCACACAGTGATGTTTCTCTCCCTCCCTTTCTCCTTCCTTTCCCCTCTCTCTAAAAATAAATAAAATCTTTTAAAAAAATATTAAAAAGCTAATCAACAAAAAAATTGTGAGTGCCTACTATGTGTTAGGAACAGGGTTCGAATCCTAGCTAAACATATGCTGAGACCTTAGGCTCTTTTTCAAAATTCTGGTATAGTATATAACATAAAATACCATTTTAACCATTTTTAAATTAATTTGAGAGAAAGAAACATTGATTTGTTATTCCACTTATTGACACATTCATGGGTTGGTTCTTGCATGTGCCCTGACCAGGGATCAAACCTGTAACCTTGATGCATTAGGATGATGCTCTAACCAACTGAGCTACCCAGTCAGAGCCCATTTTAACCATTTTAAGTGCACAGTTCAGTGACATTAGTACATTCACATTGTTGTGCAACCATCACCACCATCCATCTCTAGAACTTTTTCATCTGGCCAAACTAACTCTTTATCCTTATTAAATACCACCTCCCTTTTTCCCCTCCCTCCCAACCCCTGACAACCACCATTCTACTATTTGTCTCTGTGATTTTGATTCTAATACTTCACCTAAGTTAGATCATACAGTATATGTCCTTTTGTATCTGGCTTATTTCACTCAACATAATGTCTTTGAGGTTCATCCATGTTGTAGCATATGTCAGAATTTCCTTACTTTTTAAGACTTAGTAATATGCCATAATATTGCATGCATATACTCCAGGTTATCCATTCATCCATCAGTGGACACTGGGTTGCTTCCATTTTTTGTCTCTTGTGAACGATGCTGCCAATCCATGGGCTCTCAGACCTCAGCCTCGGTTTCCTCTTTTGTGATGTGCACATGGCCAGTGCACATGGCTAGGCGAGTTACTCTTCACTGCAGTGGAAACCCTCTTCAGCTGGCTCAGCATTTCCTCTAGCCCCCACTCCACCCTAAGCCTCACCCTTATCTCTCCCAGCAGGGTACATGCCCCTCTTTGCACTGCTTGCTTTGTAGCTGTCACTCTCTGTCTTCATGATATATGTGAATATTGGTCACCAAGGGCAGGCTTCCTATTCTAGGCATTTGTGGGACCCCAGAGAACCTTTGGCCAAGGACTTTATAGTTTGTGTTGGGGTCCTTGTTTGGCTAACACCAACCACCTCTACTTCAATGTTAAACTGGGAATTGGGAAACGTCCAACATCCAGTTCACGCCAAAGTCAGAAGCACTTTACCCATGCCAACCAACCCCCGGTGGCCTGCTGCAAGCAAGGAAGATTTTCCCAAGACTATAGTTGGGCGTCTATAGAGAAGAAGGCAACAGTGATTCCTGGCTGTCCCGCTTCAGCACACGAGGTGGGGAGCCTATTTCCGGAGCCTAGAGCCCAGGGAGGGGAGAGCACACTACAACTCCCAGAGGCCCCCGGGCTCAGGGGGACGACCTGCCCCTTGCGGAGACTCGGACTCACCAATCAAGCCCGAGTGGGGCGGGGACAGCGCCGTGCTCGGGAGGCGGGGCAGAGCCCGAGCCGAGCGCGGGCGGGGCGAGGGCTGGTCCGCTAGGCGGCTAGTGCTCCGGGAGCTCGGGATCGGAAAGTGGAGCTTGCGGAGGGCTTGGCGCGCCGCGGAACGGAACATCGGCGGGCTATGGGTAAGCGGCTCAAGGCCGGCGGGGAAGGGGCTAGCGGCCCGCGGGAAGCGCGAGGCTGGGGCGCTGGGTCTCCCGGGTCCTCGCGGCCGTGGGCGCCACTTCGGGGGGCGGAGCGGGACCGGGGCGCACTGCGAGGCGCGGGGACCCAGCCGGCCCGGGCACTTAGCCGGCCCGAAGTGCCAGTACCTCCGCCCGCTCCGGAGGGAGGCCAGGTGTCGGCGCGCGCTCTTCGAAAAAGGAAAGACAAAAAGTTCTGGCGGCCAGGGGGTTCCCGGACGTTTATCTCGAAACTCTTCTCGCCGTCTCCTGACTGAG
Source organism: Tonatia bakeri (assembly GCA_004024845.1). NCBI lineage: Eukaryota > Metazoa > Chordata > Mammalia > Chiroptera > Phyllostomidae > Tonatia > Tonatia bakeri. Next base: position 210 of record PVIA01012166.1, on the reverse strand, counting down.
ATGTACCGAGTCCTGCACGCTCTGTCATCCCACTTCCTGCTGTGGTTTCAATCTCGAGCTGGCCTCAGCTAATTTGTTGTGACAGCTGTCTGCGACCTTCTCCCTGCCCCCCGCCCACATCTACTCCCTCCTTATCTGCTCCTGGTCCCCCATTTGTCCCCGCCCCCAATTGCCCCCCTCCGTCTCTCCCTATCTGTCCCCCACCCCCGT
>PVIA01012165.1:0-39636 GCA_004024845.1 Tonatia bakeri | reverse complement strand
ACTAGCGAAGAGCCCCCCTACATGAGACAGCTCCTCTCGTGCCTTTGAAGGCCACCGTCCCCAGGTCCTGGTACCTGGCCCACATGTGGAAGGGACTCACACAGACGTGGGAACAGGATTCAGAACCTGGCTTCTGACACTGAGTGAGAAGAAACCCGACATTTATTTTTTAAGATTCTTTAATTCCCTCTTATGTTTATCAGTAGGAGGCCAAAGTTAGTTCACACTTCTGTCTCTTCTCTTGGGCTTTTAGTAAAGAGAACACATTTCAAAGTGACATTATTAATTCTTATCTAGTATGTCCTCTAAAAATACAACTGTCCAAAGGACAGTCTTCCTTCTGCGTCTCCACTCTGTCCTTGAGAAGCAATTTGCCCCTTATCATTAGAGAATGAACAGGAAATGGGATTCGATGCTGCAGAAGCCAGGCATGTTACAAAGACATTTCAGCTTTCCAAAATGCTGGTTTTTAACAAATGTTGCATTTTGTGGCCTTGGACTTTCAGAACCCTCGTTAATGACGCTGACAGGCGTTTCTCCGGCCCTGAATGTCTTCATGAACTTCAAAGTCGTGCTTTAACAAGGAGCATTGCATACATGCATAGCTTTAAGAGCATAATCAGATCTGTTTTTCTTGTAATCCAAATACATCGTCACAGCTTTTGTTCTTTGCTCATTATTGAAAGTCTAAAATCTGGTCTGAGTTTCCCTTTCACAGCTTCCTTAAAAACAAAAGAGGCCAGATTAAATTGCTCTGTGCAGCTCCCTACACAGCAGCTACCTGCTATCTATGTAGATTCTTTTCAGCTCACCGTTTAGCCATTTTTCAGCAAAGTGTTGCAGGCGATGGTGCGCTCAAGTTGAAATATCTAAGCAGGAACACTGTATACCTGGGCGAGAAGGGTGGGCCCCCTGCTTCAGAGTGACCCCTCCTGGTCCTCCCACAGCCATGGCCCTCCCTCCAGAGCGAGACCAAGGAGACGTGACAACCCAAAACCTGTCCTCTCCCTTCGGGAAAGTGCTCCTAGCACTTGAGATCCTGGAATTCTATTCCCAAGTGGCCCAAGCCTGCCCAGTATTGAGACCACTTCCCTGGATACCTTCTCTGGCACACAGACCACCCTACCAGTCTGCACACCCCTGAGTCCAAAGGGTGATTATGTGTGGGGGTAGGGATGAAGCCTGGGTTTGCAGGCTGGAGTGCCCCATCCGTGTGTGCAGGGACCCCTCACCTCACGTGACGGCACCACAGGTGGGAAGGTGGGCGTGCAGGTGGGCAGCCTGTGGGCCCGCCTCCACACTCTCGCCCTGAGCCCAGAACCATTAGGGGGGTCCGTCCTCAACCTGTCCCGTCCAGTCACAGCACACAAATGAAGAACTTCATATGTATTTGTCACTCATAAAATTACACGTTTTAATCATAGAAGTTTGATTTTCAATAAAGGTCTGTGTTCCTGTAACGACCTACCTGTGACCCTTGCCAGGAGACAAGATGTGAAGTGGGAATGGCCTCACCATTTCCTAACAGACGACCTGGGCCAAGTCCCTTAAAGTTATCTTCCTCTTCTATAAAATGAGACAAATAATGGCCACCGTATTAAACGGTGATGGTGATGATGAACGAGATGGGACCAGGTGCACTGTGAGCACTCGATAAATGTGGACTGTTACTGACCTCAAGGAATTTAAACATTTTTCCCTTTGACAGCCACAGGCACGCCAGCCCATTGCTTTCTTTGTACCCACCCCTTTGTGCTCTCGGCTGCCGCCTTGCTGAAGGTGGCCAGTTTTTCCCTTGGTGCTTCAAAAGTTGTTGGCTGAGAGCTGCAAGGTTTAGAAAAAGAACTGGTTGCCTCTGGGAACATACGCATTACCTCCGCCTCCCCCCAGGATCTGCAGGGTCCACCTCACTCCACCTCGCCCCTGCGTTTACCCAAGATAATATTTCAGAACTGTGATATTTGTTTTGAAATAAAATAGGAGAGAAGCTGTTTTAGAGAAGGAAAATTACAAACAGAATTTTACATTTTTCATATATGTAATGAGAACCTGTGTGCATCGTCTGTGCAGAGTGTCCCCAAAGTTTCATCAGAGAGAACCGTGGAGGCCCCTTTCTGTGCTACATTTCGTTCCCTCGCACTTTAAGTTTACTTTCTCTGACCCAGTTCTCGACTTCTCTGCTTGCACTGCAGTGAGTTCTCTTTCAATATCAGTAATTTCCTCGAGTTTCACTGACAAGACAGCCCACTGTTCTTTGAAGCTCGAGGATTTTGTCAGCTTGCCTCATTTGCACACATTGTCATCTTCTTCCGGGGCATAAAAACAGCTCAGCTGTGGCTTAGAGAGTTGGTTTCCCTGGTGTCGACTGGTATCATCAGTGGTCTGCTGGCATCTAATACCCGTGTGTGTGTTTCTCTCTCTTTCTCTCTCTCTCTCCCTTTTTTTTTTTTTCTGTAGAATGGGTCCTCTAGCCAAAGACGAAGGTTCAATCCTCAGTACCATAACAGGCTAAATGGGTCTGCCAAGCCCCAGGGCAGTGGTAACGACGCAGATCCAATGGCGAAGGGCAACAGCCGCCACGAACACAGAAGACAGCCACACAACGGCTTCCGTCCCAAAAACAAAGGCGGCGCCAAAAATCAAGAGGCCTCTTTGGGAACAAAGACCCCCGAGGCCCCGGTCCACCCGGAAAAGCCCCGGCGGAGGCAGCATGCCACAGACAACGCGGAGGCGAGGCCTTTCCGGGGCAGCGTCTCCAGGGTCTCACAGTGCAACCTCTGCCCCACGAGGATAGAAGTGTCCACAGACGCCGCGGTTCTCTCAGTCCCAGCTGTGACGTTGGTGGCCTGAGCGAGGAGACAAAAAAAAAAAGCGTTTTTCACTCAATTTTGGTTCCCTGCCCGAGGTGCTGACCCAATTCGCTGCCAAAAGAGAGTCAATCAGAATAGACAAACCCTATATGGTTGAGTCGTCCTCTCTTAATCATTTTTACTAATTCTAATAATCAGCTCTAGCTTGCTTCATAACTTTCACGGCTTTGCTTGATCTGTTGATGCTTTTTCTCATCAAGACATTGCAGCAGTTTAGCCAGGCAGTATTTACTCATTTGTTAGGAAAATCAACATGTGGCTAAAGGTCAGAGGCTCAATAGCACCCTATGTTGTAGCAGTGATGTCGGTCCATTGATCGTCCTTAGAGAGTTAATGTTGAAAAACATTCTTATTGATCAGACAAACATGATCTGCTGAAGACACATGCGCTTTTGTAGAATTTAACATCTGGTGTTTTTCTGAAATATATATATATATACATATATTGCTTTATTTGAAACAAATTAAAATATGCTGCATTTGACACCTGGTTTGTTTCTGTTATTGATGCCCACTTTCTTATTAAATGGATGTGTAGTCCCTTCAAGACAGCTCGAGAGACCAGAGGCTGTGGCTCGGAGCTCTGTGCAGCACTGTTCCCCGGGGGACAAGTATTCTTTCAGAAAAAACACTGTACCCCAATAGCCCCTCCCAGTACATTGCCCACATGTAGATGGACTTGCACCCCAGTCCTCTTAGATACTGTGTGGCAGTTTGGAACTTTGGTTGCAAGTAACGTAAACCTCCACTCAGCCTAGCTTAAAACAATAAAATTTGATTGTTTCAGTGACTGAAAAGTCCATTGTCAAAGTATATATGGGGTCCAATTCGATCAGGGCTCTCTCTTGATTATTGCACTCCCCTCTTCCTTCTCAGACTGACATTGTATTCAGAATGGTAGCAAATGGCCACCTCACTCCTAAGATTCAATTCATCCCCCTGCCCACACTGTCCAGAAGAAGAGAGAGTCCAGTAGCATCCTCATGAGGCAAGTGTCTTTCACAGAAGTCCCAGCAAAGGTCCTGCATATCATTGGTCTGCATGGCTGATAGGCTTGTCCCTCATCCAATCATCAAAGTGGGGACAAGCAGCAGATGAGATGTACTAAGCAGCATAGGCTAATCAGTCCCTCCACCACCACCATCCCCACACCGTCTCCAGAGCTGGGGTGGGGCCAGCTCTCGAGAAGCCCATGGGGCTGTATGAGAAGGGCTACTGCAGCCTTAGGAAGGGAGAATGGACACTGGGGGACCCAAACCCTAAGGAGCCCCCAGCCCCTATGTTTGACTGCAGGGCAGCTCAGTTTGGACACTGCTTCCCATCAAACTTCTGTGTGTCCTACAGATTTGTTAGTCTCTTTCAAGTGCAAGTGCTTGTTTTTCAGCTCAACATAACATGTTTTCTGGCACCTGAGGTTCAGTAGTTCTCTTCCACTGACCAGCTGAGCCTGCGCATCACGCAAGCATCCGTTTCTTCTTTTGCCAAGTGCAGGAGGATGTTTGCTCTCTCCACACAGGGCTTTCTGAGGTCTCTGAGTGTACCCAGAGATTTAACAGGAATTTTAAATTCGAAGTCACATTCCAGGAAGGAAGGAAGAGTTGTTCGTTTAAATAAGAAAGATAAATGTTCAGCACTGCCTTCCCCGTTTACTCCGAGACCCTGAGTTTAAATTGTACAAGACAGAAGGACTTTGCACAAATTTTGCGTAGCAAGAATGAAAAATGTCCGTTTATATGTGACAGCTTTAAAGATGAGACAAATAACTCCCGTGACAGGAGCACAGCGGTTTTCAGGTCAAGAGCGCACCTGCCTCGGGCAGCGCTGGCCCCAGCCACCCTCCGCCGTGCCTCACTCGCTCAAGGTGCTCTGGGGATTAAGAAAGCTCAAACGCATTCCTAAACACATAGCAAATCCTCCCGGTTCACTGAAAAGAAACAAAAGGGATGCTAAAAAATGTTTGGACCGGCTTATGTTTTCTCCTAGAGTTTGCCTTTCTTGCAGACCCTTGGCCAGTGAGCATTTACTGGTTTGCATTTTGAAATGGTAATTTCAGTTTTTTGGTGCCAATGTCAGGCTATTAAAATATTCTATTACTAAGTTATTTATCTGTCCTAGTGGAACTATTGGTGTGACCCTAGACATCTGGGTCAAATTCAGCCGTTCTTTTAAAATGTTTTAAACTCCTTTAAAAACCCCACAGGCTCCGAGCACTCTAATCTCTCTACTTAATGCACAATAGCCAGAGCAGATTCTTCTTTCTTGAACATTTCCCTAGTAGAGGTTAAAACATTTTAATTCCCATGAAGATGGAATAACTTCAGATCTCACCTATGTTGTATCAAGGCTCCATTTGTGAAATTTAAACCTCCCAGTTGGGTTCCCAATTACATTCCGCGTTTACATTTCATTTGAAAATCTCTCCCTACCCCAGCTCTGTGCTGGCGAGACTCTCCTGGGGGCGGCTGAGCGCAGCAAGGCTCACAAAATTAAACACAAATCAGTGCAAAACTCAGCCTCAATGAAGGCCCCACAAGAGTTTGGGGAGGAAACCAGCAGCCCACTACGTCCCATTTAAGGCTCAGTTCGTGAGCAGTTCAATTCTGCTGACATCAGAAAAAGAGATTCTAATTAAACATTCTTTGGGAAGCAACATCAAATGAGGTTAATAAGAAAAGTTGTCAGACCAAAAGTGACCTACATATTTTTGCCAAAGAAAGAGATTTTGGAATTCTGTGTCACAAGAACCCTCAATATGACTCCCGTAGGCCATCAGTCTCAAGGAGGGTCACATTATGGTCTTTCCCTTAAGTCAGGGTGCACCTCTATTTCAGGGGAAGTGGGTGGCCCCGCTGAGTCTGTACCCGGCAGCGGCGAGGAACGAGACGAGAGCCACAAGAGCTGTTGCTCAGACTCAGCTTTTGTTAAATGCAGGATCACAGGAGACAGAACATCAGCATCACTTAACATCCTATCCTGTATATTATCACACAGTTAACACACAACAGTCAATGGGGCATTAACGACGCAGAGTTCCGGAATCTTAGTTGCAGGTCCGGGAGGACAGCATGCAGTGGGAAGTGAGCCATCAGCTGCTCACAGGAAGATCGCCGCTGACGGGTTCCAAGGTCAAAGCCCAATCGAGGGTAGCATGAGCAGGTGTCTTGGCCCAATTGGTGTGGTGCCACAGGCAGCGTGGAAGTCCCGGAGCTCAGTTTGGCACAGCCTCCAGTAGAGCATGGCCCAGAGCAGTGTGGAGCAGTGTCTCCTGTTGGGAGATGCACTGTCTCACTGGTGGCTCCAAACTTCACCTCAATTATACCCAGGTCCTGGGCACTTGGCTGAGCTGGGAAACTCCATGGCTTGGGGCCAAGAGCTCCCAGTGCTCTATCAGATGTGCCCTCTGTCGACATCCTATGTGTACCCCCGGCAGGCATCTGGCATGGCCCTGGCATGACTTAGGTAGTTTCCTTCTTGAACCAAAGTGGCAACCATCTTGGTTGACAAGAGCGACACATTTGGTTTTATATACTTTATCCTATCTTGACCAGACCAACACCATTTCACTGGCCCTGCTCTCCACACTCTGAAAGCTTAGGTTTGAGCCTCAATCTTGATTTAAACAAGAGAAGAGGGAATCCAGGGTCTGAGTAGTTCTTTTTCCCAGGCAACTGAGGAGAAAGGGGAGGGAAGAGAGATAGCAATTAGGGAGACATGCCTGAATTGAACCCCACCTTTTTACTAAGCTTTCTCCTTCCCAGCATCCTTCCTTGCCTTCTTACAGTACTCCTGTTTAGAGTGCCCTCTTGTGTCTAGACAGGGCAAGACTGTAATCTCCCGGCAGACGTCCTGGTGACAGCACTGGTGAAATATGTAATGGCACCTTTCTACCACACTTGCCTCAGAGGCCATACCTAAAATTCAGGCACGGGTGGGCTAGGATTCCAGATTGCTCCCAGGTAACAAAAATGAAGCAAAAGAGAAAGACCCAGTCATCTGCTCACAAATTTCCTAAGGAAACTATAAAATAGCCAAAGACAATAATTAATAACAATTTGATTGGCTACTACATCGCTCCAGCATTTTCCTGAAAGTACTGAGCTATCTTCACAGCTCTAATCTTAAGAGGGGAAAATAGGAAGAGATGCTAAATCCCAGGGATTCTCTTGTTACCTCACAATTTGAAGCACAATTTTAATTCTATGCATTGTGAGCTATTACAAGGATATTTATTTATTTATTTATTTATTTATTTATTTATTTATTGTGCTTTTGCTTTTGACAAGGTTTTAAAGTCTAAGGGAGTTTTCTATTATTAGTTTCCAAGAACCAGGTCCCCAAATCTTGGAGGCAGATCAGGTGAAATGGAGTTTAATCTCATTACAGCAGCCCCTCAGGCACTGCACCCCACAGGCTCTAGTCCTGCTATCTGAGAAAATGCACAGTGGTGCTCTCGCCACACGAGGTTCTTACAAATTATTTATGGTGATTGATTTTCGGAGGCCCCCTTGTTTGTGAACTCTGCTTCCTTCCGCAGCTCAGCAGAGCTTTTGGTGCTATCACTAAGTTCAAGTTTCACAGGAGAAACTGCCAAACACAGACTGTAGAGATTAAGTACATTCTAAAGCAAATGTTTTTATTTGTCTGAAAACGTATGCAGATTTCTGGCAAAAAAAAAATGACTGCAAAAAAGAATTCCTACAGAAAGTAAGTGTAAAAAGTTTTCTTGTCAAACACAGAAAATTACCTTATTTTAACTTTAGATACTTAAATTGGAATTATATTTTCCTATTCCTAGTCTTTGAGAAAACATACTTTCTATAAGTTGCCGTCATTATGTAGCAAACTGGCCCCTTTGACAATGCCTGTAGCACAGTAAGTACCCAATAAATACAGGGAAGAGAGAGCAGATATGGAAGACTGATCAACTCCAATACCTCTAGAAAATTCTGGAGTCTAAATAACTTATGCAAAATAATCCAGAGAAGATGGGAGGAGAACAGAGCAGCTAAACTTCCAATGCTCATAGCAGACTGTCTGGATTCACGTTCAGGTTCCACCACCTACCTCTTACTGGCTGATGTCTAAACTTGGGCACATTTCTAAACATCTCATTACCTTGGATTCTCCATAGGTACACAGGGCTAGTAACCATACCTCCCTTGAGGGGTTGTTATAAGGATTAAATAAGTTAACATTTGCAAAGCACTTGAAATAATACCTGGCATTTTATATGGATCAGGTTCCAATCAGGAGTCAGCCACCAACCACAGAGTAATTTGAATGGGGAAACTTTTATATATATAATGCAAATTTGTATATATGTACATTTACTTATTTTTATACATGAATAATTAGTAACAGGGGATTAGTTACTGAAGAATACAGAAATAGCAAATACAGGGACAGCTGAGGCTATACCCAGAGCTGAGGCAATACCCAGAGCTGAGGCAGAGTGCCCAAAGACGGGACAACTTTGGGAGAGCCTTTCCTGCCCCCACTCCTGCCCCCGAGGCTGAGATTCTGACCGTGTGGGGGAGGATGCCGTTGTGTTCCATTAGAGGACAAGAGGCTGGCTGAGGTGCTGATAGCAGAAGCCAGCCCCGAAATACTGGAGAACGAGGAAGCTTCTCCCTGAGGAGCTGGCCCACTCCAGGGCCCAGCTGCAGGAATGCTGCTGAAGGACTGGGTAGTGGGCTGCTGTGCCTGCAAAACTCGCCAGGCAACTGCTCAGGGATGCTTTTGAATTATCTGGGTTGTGGCAGGGGGACCCAGGGAACCAGAAGCTGCCATGAAACTGGCTGGGGTGAGGGCTGCTGGGGGTCCCACACCTAACCAAGTGCTGCAGGAGCCAGAACACAGAGACGCAGACTAGACCAGAAAGAAGCCCCTTCCCCCTGCAGGGTCCCTCTGATGACAAAGCCAGCTGACTACAGAGAAGTGCCTGTAGGGTCCAGCTCCAGGATCACAAGCAGACAGCAAAGAGGGGATTGGGAACCAAGAAGCAGAGTTAAGTGGCATATTGTTTAGAAAGCACTATAAGAACATTTGTTAAATAAATAATAACTATGCGGCATACGGAAGAAGCTAACTCCTATCTTACTCCTCTGGGGATGGAGTGAGGCCCTGTAAGAGGAGGTCTAACATGGTGCTGAAGGGCCCGGACTCAAGGAGGCCGCGTGCACATGAATCGTCTTTGCCTCCTCCTCCCCCATTAGCTGCTAGGCAGCTTCCCAAGCCCCTCTGTGCTTTGGCGAATGAGGATAATAATACACCTACATAACAGAGTTGGTGCATTAGTATCTTAGTTTTTATTAGTTAGAAGAGCAAACAAAAATCTTTCTAATATTATACCGAAACCAGAAACGTAAGTGGAAGCTAATAGGATAGATGGTTTAATTGGCAGCCCTGAGACAGCCTTCCTTTGGGAGCATCCACCCCCTCAGTTCCCACGGCTCCAGTCCTTTCTGTGACTGGCAGCTCCAATGTGCCCTTACTCACCCATAGCCCCCAGTGAGGAGAGGCAGTTCTTTTGCTCAGGTCACATCACCCAACTAAAGCAATGGTTCTCCACTGGGGGTAATTGATTTTGCCCCATCCCTCATCTCCAGGTGACACTTGGAAAAGTCTGGAGACATTTCAATTGTCATGCTTGAGGTACGGAGTACTGGCCAGGGATGCTGCTCAGCACCCTGCCGTGCACACAGCACAGTCACCGAAAATAAAGAATTACCCAGTCCCGAGTGGCTTTGGTGGCACCGCTAGTAACACTGATCTGGAGGGAACAAGGGAAGCGGAGAGAGGGAACACAGACAGAGTGGATGAACAAGCACAGGTTGCTCTGCTCCTCCAGCTACACGGGGTCATGACTGGTCCAGCCCGAGTTACCCGATCCAGACTGTCCAGCCCGCAGCCAGATGTGCCATTCCCACATCTTCCAAACTGAGAAATTAAAGGGTGTGTCCCTGCAACAGTGGCTATTGAAAGAAAATGTCCAAAAGCATACTACCTTTGCTTTCCATGATGTGCTCTCTGTTTAAAAACAAGATTCTCTTCTAAATCTTCAGGCCCCCAATTCATTCTTGTAGCGGAGCAAAATTTTACCAAGGTAATGAGAGCTTTAGGGTGAACGAAGGAAACGAAAAGTTTGAGAAGCAACATTGTAAGATGAAAAGCTGTTAAATAAACAAGCAGGGCAAAAATACTGGTTGAAGGGTCACCATGAAATTCTATTTGTCGTAGCCACAGCCTGCATCAGAAACCATTTAGCTAACAAATATGAGATGTGTATGTGCTGTCTGAGGCAACACATGTGCACAAAGAGAAATTAGCTTTCTGTGACAGTGTGAACCCTGTGTGTCTCATGAGGCTGACAGGATGACAGTGAAAATGTCCCCTCTGAGGCTGCACCGCCAACCAAATTCCGCGAATATGAAATTCCGAAAACAGCTGGAAACCAATTTGTTTTTTGTTAGCTCTTCTTGCAGTTTCCTTTTTTGGCTGTACTAAATGAATGAAATCCTGCATACTAACCGCTGCCCTCAGCAAAGAATCACTCATCCACTCTTCACCAACTAAAGAATCAGCAACTTGTTGACAGTTTTCAAGGGTGAGTTTCAGCATATGGGAAAATAACAGTATTTTCCATAATTAGAATGCTCCTACTTCATTTAAGAATAAGTTAACAATGACTTAACATGTTAATCATTGGAAAATACTTTTCATTTGTTATAGAAGCACTTTCCCTTCATTTTATCAACTTCATACTTTCTACTCAGTATCTAACCAACATCCTACCAAATGTAGATTAAAGCTATTCAAAGGGACTGAAGATATAATAATCCTTTATAAGGCAACCTTACACTCATATGAATGTTAGTATTCTTCCCTTTACAGAACAATTTGTGCATATTCAAAACTCCATAAAATCAAATTTTTTTCTATGAACAATGTCTCAGGTGTGAGTATGACTTCTATGTTAAAAAACAACGTAGAGCTGGATAACAACCACAATGTATTTAACCATAGACTGGAAAGTGAACCAACCATTCTTTTCAATGTTAGCACTTGCTACAGAAGCAACAGGAATCAGTCTGTGAATGGAAAAGAAACTGCATTAGCAAGTCTAGCAGGCTCACTAGAACAGGAAGAGGGAGGTCAGACCGCTTTTCCCCTCTCAGAAGTCAGGGACAACATTCCCCAGCGACCGCTCTGGGACCTTGTGATCCACGTCTCTGACTTTAAACAAGTTGACAAGTTACGTAACTGCTTCCGCATCACCAACAGTAATTGTTGTCACCAGCAATGATCACAGTACCGAGGAACTCCCACTTGGTTATGACAGTATAAACTGCATGGTGGCAAATCAGTTTCCACACCCCCCAAAGACTGCTTCCAGACACATTTTCTAAAACATTGGCGGGGGGTTGGGGGGGTGGTGAGGGCATGGTAAGGTGCCCTGTTCTGAAATTCCCTGAAGGCCTACTGTATACCAGGCACAGAGCCAGCGAAGTCCCTCTGTAGGAGGAGACGCGTCATCCAACATTGAACACTTTCTGCTCATACTTCACGTCTACTTCCTCCCTAGCTCATCCTTTGGTCAGTGATGCTGTGTCATCCTGCAGAAATCAGATTACAGGGCTAAAACATGTGTGGAGACCGTTATTGTACAGCCTTAACGTTGCTGAGCCTCATTTTCTTGATTTCTATGGACTTGGGAAAGACTAGCTTCATCGCATTGTTGTCTGACACTAAAAAGCATAATGAACACAATGAGATGAAATATGTGAAAATACTTTATAAACTATAACACAAGGCAGTATTGAAACAAAAATATTTTAAAATATCAACAAAACAAACCCTTCAGTAGGTCCCATTGCTAGCCTTAGGCTCTCCATGACATAACCAGTTCTAATCAGGGCAAAACCGTTTTTCAACAGAGAGATTACCTGGAAGAGCAGAACCCATTATCCTTTTCTGTTTGAACACTAGCTAGTATCCTACTTATCATTAAGAATTTCTACTGTATCTCTTGATTCAACAACCACATAAACTTACTCCTCCCAAGTAATAATACTGAATCGCTATTTATAAAGCATGCTTTCCTTTTTTTAATTTTTATTTTTCCCAGGAAGGACAATGGGTCATGATGAGTTACCCTTTCATGTTTAGTGTCTGGTACTAAGAAAAATGTGTTTTCATGTGAAATTAACCTGAACCCCAGGGAACCACCTCAAGGAAAGTAAGGTTCGAGGCACTCCAACATTCTGAGTATGACTCTGACTCCTGACACCCACACGGGACCATCTGTTGCTTCCTACCTCAGCTGGACCTCAGCCCAGTAACTATTCCCGAAACTTCGTCCTATGAAGGCTAAACATGCCAACTAGGCTATGCCCTAAAGTACTTGATGAAAGAAATGAAGACTGTTGACTGAATCACCCATGACTAATCTTCAACGTGTTTCCTTTCCAGATAGATGTTTATTATGTATAAAATAAACATGCTTATAGTAGTATAATATTTTCTTATATAAATCAGCGGTTCAAAATGTCCTAGACCAAGCAATATTAATGATGTCCTCCCTGGAAGTTCTCAAAATTCACTGTGGTCTGTGATATTCAGAACGTCTGGATTCTCTATATTAGTATTTTTCCAAAAGTAACTATTTTACATATTCTATAAAGAATGTCATTCATGACTCTGAAGTTAAATGTTTTTTGGGTTTTGTTGTTGTTGTTTTTTTTAAGCCAAATAAACCACCTACTTTAAAAGGCTGCTGGTATTTGGATAGCTACCCCAAATTGGTTTATTTCACATATTACCTACCCAGGCTTAATTGCTTAATTTTTCAATTGCTTAATTTTGGAAACAGACATAGATAACCTATATAAACTGACGAGCTTTCAAACTACTAAAGGGCTCCAAGGCTTAAGAACAAGTACGGTAATAGAAAATGGCACTTTTTATGGAAAAGTTTTACTTTATTTTGTAAAATAATGTTTTGAATTAGTTACTTTACTCTTTCAAAACAATGCAAGTACATTGATACGCACTAAGTAAAAAGTACCCTGCTTCATGAACTCATGTTTAACACGCTGAAGGCAGCAGTATGTGATCCGACTGTAAAATGTAATATGTATGCAGAAACACACACAACTGAACAGTTGTGAAAGAGAGGATTAACCAAAATATTCTGTTTAAAAATATTAAATTCAAGTGATGTGGATATTTTATGCATAAAAATCATATCATATAATCAGAGACTTTTCAACGGTCATTTCTGAACAACAAAACTTTAGTTAAAAATTAAACTTGTAACTCCTCTTTTCCAAAGTACTTTTAAAACTACACTTTCAAATTAAAAATAAGATATTTTAACAATTTATTCCAAAGAGATGTTATACAGTCCTTATCCCAAGAAATCTTCTTCTGATGTATAAATAAATCTGCTAACGGAAAAAAGAAAAGCCAATCTAGAAAAGAAAATAATTTAAGTGAAAGTCAAAGTGTGATCTCACATTATCATTTTTCTGCTTCCTCTCACTTCTTTTCACGCTGCCTTTTGAGACTGGGAGTAACTTGCAGCGAGTTCGCCGTGATCCCCGTCTTCTCTCCTGTCTCCTGGTTGTGATGTCGCTCCGGGAAGCAGCGATATCGCCGTCTCTACTGCGGCAAGCGGGAAGATCTAAGCCCAAAGTCACTCCGACCCCTGGGCCGCAGTGAGTAAGGTTACAAAAGTGCCTGAAGTCGATACTCATTCCAGCAACCAGGTAAGCTTCTCAGTGATGTTTGCTGCACGGTTTTTTTGCCTTACTACCAACTAACCATTCAAACCCATAAAAACCTGAAATTCAAACTGTCTAGACAAATAATCATTTAAAAGTTGGGAAAATGAGAACTAACTATAGACCTAACCACCTGTATTCTCCCCTCATCCATTCTTAGAGCACACAATTTATTTTTCCCATAATCATCCTAAATAGAAATATTGAGTTTTCACCTCCACTACATCAACAAACACTGTCACTTAGGCCTGTCACTTGGGTTGGAAGCTCTGGGGCAAACAGGACATCAATCAGTCTTGCCCTGCAAGTTTTCAGTCCGAACATTCAAGGCCGGAGCCTCGGCGGTGGGCAGCGCTGGGTCTCCAGGGGGCCTCACGGCTGAGCAGGCAGACGCAGAAGGCCCGGGGGCACACAGGGGAGTCCGCCTCAGCTTTATCACTCGGTGCGGGGTGGCCTTCTTGTCCGAGAGCAGAACCTTAGCTGGAGGTGGGTGTGTGTCTCCATTTTCGGCACTCCGGGTCCCATGGGAAGCCGGGGAATGCCCAAGTACCTCAGTGCCCGCAGGGGACGGGGCTTTAGACGGTGCAGAGCACTGAGCTGCGCCCCGGCCTGAAGACTGGTTTGCCATGCCCGGGGACCAGGCCTGAAGGGCACTGCTTGGAGGCACCCTGACTGCAGCTGAGTTCTTGACCTTAATTTGGGTGCTGGTGGAAGGGCCCAAAAACCTGACAGGCTTAGGAGCCGTCTTACAGTTCACACCTTCTTCCTCTTCGGCAAACGGGGCCAGTCTCCTGTGAACACAGAAGCAAGTCACAGTCAGCAGTCACGTGCTCGGTAGCTAATGAAACCATCTCCAAAGCTCACCTTAAGGTGAGCTGAAAGCTTTTCGTCAAGAATTAGAATCAAGAGGTATATATGTACCAACAGATCTCATTTCTCCTCTCCCACCAAGGTCAATAAGTAAATTAGCAAGTTTATAAAAGATCGCTTCAACTTGAGTAGAAACTCTTAGAATCACATATAATACCAACACGTTAAAATTGGGAAATGAGATGTTACATGAGAATTATACCACATGTTCCCAAAAATCCTAATGTGATCCAGAAGATAACTAGAAATATTCCGAGTTGTGTTTCTCTTGAAACAGTGGTTTCAAGAGATTTACTGAAGGAAAAAAAAAAGGGTTTCACAGTCAAGCTTGAGAAACGCTGCTGCATATTTTCTTCTGCTCTCGGAGTGCTCAAATCTGTATGAATGCATCAAAGGTTCTGGGGAGGCCTACAGGAAGGGCACCTGTTTAACCTGGTTGGATCCATATTTCCCAACCATTCTGTAATGCAGCCTTTGGCACCCAATAAAATTAGCATTCTAGGGGACACATTTGGGGAACTGCTAGAACAGCCAGACCCATGGCAGGGTTAGATACTTTTTGAATTAGAGAAGTAGTGGGCAAATCTTCAAATATTTCAAATGAGTTTGCCTTTCACTATAAAAAGCCTAAAGGGGGAACACTGCTTTACATGACCTTAAAACTCTCAAACAACCACTGTCAAAAACCTGCTCTTCCGTCCACTGCGGCCACCAGTTCCACTTCAGGAAGGCCGCCTCCTGGACACAGACTGTAACAGTCCAAGTCCTCCCTCTCCCCAGCATCGCCATGTTTCCAAATGCACAGAGAACCCAGTGAGCTCCAATTCCGGGAAATGGGACCACAGCATGGACATTAAAGATTGCCCTCGGTAAGAAAGAATGTAAATACAGTAATCCCTCCTTATCTTTGCTCTTACTTTCCTTGGTTTCAGCTACCCACAGTCAACCATGGTCCAAAAGTACTAAATGGAAAATTCCAGAAATAAATACTTTGTGTTAAATTGCATGCCATTCTGAGTGGTGTGATGAAATCTCGCATCACCCCACTCCCTGTGCCCAGCATTTCCACACTGTGCATGCTCAGCCGTCTTGATTATCAGATCGACTGTTATGTGCAAATACTATTTTACTTTTAATAATGGCCCCAAAACACTAGAGTTGTGATGCTGGCAATTTGAATGTGCCAAAAGAGCTGTAAAGTTCTTACTTGAAATGAGAAAGTGAACGTTCTTGACTTAATGAGGAAAGAAAACAATATCATATGCTGAGGTTGCTAAGATCTACAGTAAGAACAAATCTTCTACCCATGAAACTGTGAAGAAGAGAAGAAAAAAGAAATTTGTGCTAGTTTTGCTATCACACCACAAACTACAAACATTAGGGTCACAGTGCACGTCAAATGCTTAGTTAAGATGGGTGGAGGACATGAACAGAAAACATGTTCCGACTGAGGGCAGCACGTTCTAGCAAAAAGCACTGAGCCTTTAGAAAGACTTCAGTAGGGATTCCCCAAAACGAGTCACAACAGGCCATTCACTGCAAGTAAGGGAGGGCTACACTTATTCAGGATAGGTGTGCGCTGAAAAATATAAAAATTGCTGGCAAAGCTGTGTCTGCTGAGGAAGAAGCTGCTGCCACACTTCCAGCAGAGTTAAACAAGTCTTAAGGAGAAGGATACTATCCAAACAAGTCTCCAAAAGCAGTGAAATGATGCGAGGATAACTAGGGTTTGGTGCTATCTGCGGTTTCGGGCGTCTCCCAGGTGACTCGGAAGTCGTCCCCAGTAAATATGGGGGCCACTACATAATGTGTTCAACCCTAAAACTCTGTTGCACAGAACTAAGTTTTATCTGGTGAATCAGATGGTTCTTTGGGACCTCACGAGTGCTTTTAAGTCATCATTATCGCTATCCTGTTGATGAATCAAAAATGATCTTAATAAAATCCCAGAGGAGAGACAGTGAACACAGAGAAGAGTCTCCGAACACCATTCCTACTACTTTGCTTTCTGTCCGCATCTTCTGCTAGACTCTGGACCAGGGTCTTTCCATCTGGGCACCACTGCCGTTTTGGGCCATACAATTCTTTGCTGCGGGTGCTGCCCTGTGCATTCTAGGACATTTAACGGCATCCCGGGCTTCTCCCAACTCGATGCCGGTAGCATTCCCCACTCCACAGTGCCACCACCAAACACGGCTCCGAACCTTACCAAATATTTCCTGAGAGACAAAATCACGCCTAGCTAAGAAACACTGCTCTGACAATAGTGTTTCTTATTGTCCCAGACAATAAGAACTGGACCCAGACTGGACCCAGACAATATTTGCTAAATACAGGTTCAGTGGGCAAAAGAAATGATAACAAAATGAGGTCCTTTAGGAAAAAATATCTGTTTTCACAAGAGTTGAATAACTACTCAAAACTGAATAAACTCAGCATTTCTGAGAAAGATCCGGAAGACACAAGTAAGAGAGCATTCTGAAAGCCAAGAGGGCATTGCATCAAGTTTGGGAGCAGATGGTCGAGAAATCAGAACATCCGAAAGCCATGAATAATTCCCAGACTATAAAAAAGAAAGACGATTTTAAATGTATTTAAAGCACAGTAAAAGACACACATGGGGAGTGAAATTAATGCTAATAATTTTATAGAATACAAGAAAATACCATTAAATTAAAATGCTACTTGTGGCAGCGAAAGAAGAAATTCAGAATAAGTCACAAGAAATTTCAAATGTTAAGTCTAATAAATACATTTTTTGACTATTGCCAATAAAGCCTGGATTTCACTTTTGTGGGTAAAACTATCTACCACAGCATTCCCACTGTGTTCATTAGTATTACTGAAATCACATTCTCTCTAAAATAATGTACTACAACCCAGTTTTAGATAATTATTTGCACTTTTTATATAGTTTTGGTAACTTTGAATTTATTGAGATTTATATTTTAGTAGTAAGGCAGAATATTAACCTATGTGATTAATAAGCTTAGTAAGGTCAAAAACTATTATTCATTTCCCCAACAAAGGCAGTAAAAATACAGGTCACAGATTGAAAAAACAAAAATCAAAAAACATCAATAGGCCCTGGCTGGTGTGATTCAGTGGACTGAGCACCAGCCTGCGAACCAAAGGGTCACCAGTACGATTCCCAGTCAGGGCACATGCCTGGGTTGCAAGCCAGGCCTCCAGTGTGGGACACATAAGAGGCAACCACACACTGATATTTCTCTTTCCCTCTTTCTCCCTCCCTTCCCCTCTCTAAAAATAAATAAATAAAACATCAACAGAGCACAGATAACCTCTTTCGAATTGGGGCCATGTGACGCAGGCTCCCAAGTAAAGGCCGCTCTTCCAGAGTCCAACATTCTATCAGTTCATGAGGCACCCGCCAGTAGCTAACACCTGGAAGATAAAAAGACATAATTAAGAGAGGCTTTTCCACTGCAAAATGTTCAGAAACATTGTTCGTATTAACATAAGCCAGAGAGTTTGAGGTTCCTGCCTCCCATTTGATGCAGGGGCACATACACAGAAAGTGGTCCCACGAAAACCCTGGGCAGTAGAGGCACAGCTCATGACCTGGGTCTAGAAGAGCTGGCTGCCCGCCCCAGCTCCACCACTGACAAGCAGGGGGTCTCATATGGGCCCTGGGCAGCTGGGTGTGATGTTAACAGGGGGAGGCTCCGGAGCTTCGACTGCCCGGGGCTGAATCCCACTTCAGTCACTCGCTAATCACATGACCTTAGGAAAGTTATTTCACTTTTCTGTGCCTATATTTTCTCATCTACAAAATGTTGACAATTATAATACACATCTCATAGGACTGTCGTGATGACTAAATGAGTAAATAAATGTAAACCACTTAGGACACGGCCTGGCACACACTCGGCACTCAAGAGGTGTCAGTTACCTTGACAATAAGTCAGTGTTGGTTGCAGGATAAAGCCTGGGTGGGGGGGCAGGGGGGGTTCTCTAACACTTGCCCTGTCTGCCTTGTTGGGTTGGTGTGGCCATCAACTCGGGTAAACTTCGTGACTCACTCTGTGTGAATATAATCACACCATATGAGTATGAGATATCGCCACCCTAGAAGCACCTTTTCCAACAAGAATAATCTGAGTTAATGTGTTCAGCCAAAATTCCAGTCAAATTCATTTCAATTTTTAAACCTGATATGTTTCTGATTGAAAGCTGAAAATATATTCTTATGAACTTTAAAAACATTATGCTAAGTAAAAGAAGACAGACACAAAGGTCACATATTATATGATTTCACTTATAAGAAATATCCAGAACAGGCAGATCCACTGAGACAGAGAGCAGACTAGAGGCTGCCAGAGGCTGAGGGCAGAGACGAATGAGAGGTAACTCCTTCGTGGGTAAGGGGTTCCCTTCTGAGGTGAGGAAAATGTTTTAGAACTAGATAGAGGTGGTGGTTACACAACATTGTCAATACGGTATATGCCACTGAAATGTATACTTTGATTAATTCTGGTATGTGAATTTCACCTCAATTTTTAAAAATATAAAAATTTATATATAGATTCATAAGAAAAGCTTAAAATGTTTAATAAAAATTGTTCAGCATTAAAAAAAAATAACCATGAAGTCCCAAGAAGGGCCTCAGTGCCTTCTTTTTCATCATGAAAGGTCTGGTAATAATAAACAACTTAGCAAGTTGAGCATATAAATTGTTATATATTATAAATATGTTCAATACACGAAGAACTCTCTGACCTCATTTTAAGATAGTAACTTTCTGGAACTGCTTTATAATGCTCCCAAACCTACTTAAGCTACAAAAACATTCCTAAATCTCATCCATTAAGACTTTTTTAAAGTCAGGTTTATTGAGATAATTAACAAAAAATAAAATTCACCCTTTTTAAAGTACACAGTTCTAGGACTTCTGATGAATGCATACAGTCATGTAATCATAGCACAGTCAAAATGGAACATTTCTATCACCCCCCCAAAGGTCCCTCCCCTCCATTTCCTGGTTTTGTCATTTCCTGAGTGTCATATAAATGGGATCACAGTCTTCTGTGCCTGGCTTCTTCAGCCTGATGCTTCAAAGATTCATCCATGTTGCTATATGTATCAATGATCACTTCTTTTTACGCTAAGTAGCACTCCATTGTGTGGATATACCACTGTTTGTTTTTAAAACTTTCACTTTTTTCCTACCAGTACAGTAATTCACATTCACTGTACAAAACTTTGAAAATATTGAAATATATATATAAGAAAACCAAAGTCACTTCTACTGCTAAAATTAGGAATCATGATTTATGTTATTTTGATATATTTCATTCTAATCTTTTTTCTGTTCATACGATATGCACATATTAAACTTGACATATAATTTCCTTTCTTGCTTTTGACCAATTCTTTTTTTCTCATGAGCATTCATCTATATCAGCAATTTTCAAACTTTTTCATTTCATGGCACACGTAATTACTAAAATTTTAGAGCACACCAAAAAATATATTTTTGCCAATCTAACAAAATAATAGGTACAATTCTAATTCATTCAGATGGCTGTTGTGGTGTTGACTGTTACCATTTCTTTATTTGACAATCTAAGGAAAAAAGAGGTCAGTGCCTCTGACTAGTCAGGTATTGCATGTTCTAAAAATTATTGTGGCATGCCAGTTGAAAATCGCTGATCTATGTAAAAAGTTATTCAAAATAATTTAAATAGGTATATTATCCTATGGATGTGCCAAAATGTATTTAACCCTCTATCATAGAAATTTAGAGGACTTCCAGTCAAGATGGGCATACGTAAACATGGCTCACCTCCTCACACAACCACATCGAAATTACAATAAACTATAGAACAGCCATCACTAAGAACTATCCAAAATCAAGTTGAATGGAAGTTGGACAACTATGGAATCAAAAAAACCACATCCACCCAGACTGGTAGGAGGGGTGGAGATGCAGAATGGGCTGGCCCCACATCCATGTGTGGTGGATAAAAATTCAGGAGGGATATCTTGGGAGCGAGGAGTCCAAGTCCCACACTGGGCCCCCGAGCCCAGCATTCCAATGCCAGGAAGAAAAGTCCCTAAAATTTCTGCCTACAAAAACCAGCAGGGATTGAGTCAGTGGAAGAAACTTCTAGAGTCTCAAGCGGTTCCTCTTAACAAACCCACACATGGACTTACTCAGACTCACACCCTCTGAGCTCCAGCAGCACGGTAACCACTTGAAGGGCACCATTGGCACACAGGGACAAACTGAAGTGTCTGGCATCAAGGCAAGAGGTGGAGGACAGCTTTCTCCCAGACAGAAAGGTGGGCAGAGGCTATCGTCCCTTTTCTGAACCCTCTCCCAACAGAGCCACAAAGCCGGCAGGCAGGTGCCATATCTGAGGCTCCAACAACCTGGCTAACACTGTTTGCTGCCCCCTGAAGATGCCCTGAGACTCTGTCCCACTCAATTTAGTGGCCCACCCAACCTGTTAACAGTGGCTTTTCCATATGAATGGCTGGTCTTAGTTCATACTTCACAACTTCCTAAATCCTCTCAAACAAGAAACAGCTGGCCTCAGTGAGCCCGCAGGCCCTGTACCTCTTGCTAAGGTGCCCTAGGTCCACCACCAACAGCAGCCAGCTTTGAATCACAGTTCAGCTTTACCTGGAAACCTCCAAGCCCAGCACAAGGAACAGCCATCTACAGATTGCTTTACAGTTCATACAAAGTGGCCACAGGCAGAGCACAGGTGGGGACAGACCTTGGCCTGCACCACTTCAGAAACCCCGGAGCCTGTGCACCCAGTGGAGAGCTACAGACCACATCAGAGCAACACCACCCCGCCCCTGCACAGCTGATCCTCCACAGAGGGCAGAGGTTGGTGGTTAGTGGTCACAGTCAATCCTTGCAGCTGACTAGCCTGGGTAAATCCCTCCCATTGATCTGTCAACAACAATCAAGACTCAACTACAGGAGGAGAGTGTACACAGCCCACAGTAAAGGTACACCTAAAGTGCCCAATTTGGGTGACAGGAAAGATTGTGCCACTAGACCCCATAGGACACCTACTACATTAGGCCATGCTACCAAGACAAGGAATCATAGCAGCTCTACCTAATACACAGAAACAAACACAGAGAGGCTGCCAAAATGAGAAGATGTAGAAACATGGTCCAAATTAAAGAACTGATAAAAACTCCAGAAAAAGAACTAAACAAAATGGAGATAAGCAATCTATCAGATGCAGAGTTTAAAATACTAGTTATAAGGATGCTCAAGGAACTTAGGAGGACCTCAGCAGCATAAAGAAGATCCAGTCAGAAACAAAGGATGCATAATTGAAGTAAAGAGCAATTTATAGAGAAACAGCAGTAGAGTGGACAAAGCTGAGAATCAAATCAATGATTTGGGACATAAGGAAGCAAAAACAACCAATAAGAACAACAAGAAGAAAAGAGAATCCAAAAAATGAGGACTGTGTAAGCAGTTTCTGGAACAACTTCAAGCGTTTCAACATTCACATCATAGGAGTGCCAGAAGGAAAAGAGAAAGAGCAAGAAATTGGAAATCTATTTGAAAAAATATTGAAAGTCCAGGAAGCACAGAGTCCTAAATAAGATGGATGCAAAGAGGTCCACTCCAAGACATATAATTAAAATGCCAAAGGTTAAAGATAAAGAAAGAATCTTAGGAGCAGCAAGAGAAAAGAAGTTATTTGCCTATAGAGGAGTTCCCATAAGACTGTCAGCTGATTTCTCAAAAGAAACTTTTCAGGCTAGAAGCAAGTAGCAAGTATTCAAAGTCATGCAAAGCAGGGACTTATAACCAAGACCAGTCTACCTAGTATAGGTATCATTTAAAATCAAAGGGCAGATAAAGAGCTTCCCAAACAAGAGAAAAATTAAAGGAGTGCATCATCACCAAACCATTATTATACAAAATGTTAAAGGGACTTATTTAAGAAAAAGAAGATCAAAACTATGAACAGTAAAATGACAATAAATACATAGCTAGCTACCAAAAATTGAATCTCAAAAACAAACTAAATAAACAAGAAGAGCAGAGACGAAATCATGGATATGGAGAGCATTTTGATGGTTGCCAGATTGGGGGATAAAGAGGGGGAATGGGTGAAGAGGTGAGGGGATTCAGAAGTACAAACTGGTAGTTACAGAACAGCCATGGGGATGTAAAACACAGTACAGGAAATGCAGCAGCCAAAGAACTTACATGCATGGCCTGTGGGCAGGAACACAGATGTGGGGACTGCCTGAGGGAGTGAGTGGTGCTGGGCAGAGGAGGACAAAGGGAAAAAAATTGGGACAAACGTAATAGCATAATCAATAAAATATAATTTAAAAAGAAATTTAGATTGTTTTTATTTCTTTACCTATTATGAGTAATGCTTAATTATCTGTGTTCATAAGCTTTTTCTGCATATGATTATGTCCTTAGAAGTAGAATTACTAGGTCAAAGAATATGAACAAATTTGATGCAATTGATATGTACTGATTATTTTCATAAAGTAGTGTTAATTTTTACTCCTGCCAGGAATGTATGAGATCTTTACTAATCTGGTATACAAAAATAGTTGTCATTCAATGTATATTTCACTGATAAATAGAGTTCGAACCTGCTGCCACATGTTTACTTCCCTTTCCGGGGATTTTACGGTCATGAACCTTGCACATTTATTTGTATTAGGAATGGAGTTGATTTTCTAATCAATTAAAATAAACCCTCTCTATATTAATGACATTCTTCTTCCAGTTAATGTGACATTATTTATCCCAGTTTTTATTGGTCTTTTAATGTCATTTAAGTCAATGCTTTAAATATTATATAATCAAATTTATTAATCTAGCTTGATTATTTATTTTAAGCTTATCATTTCTTTCCCTACTAAGAAATCAATTATTTGCTTAAATTTCCTTTTAGTTTATTCTAGTTTCATTTTTCATTCACAAATATATCTGGGATTATTCTGATAAATGATGTGAGGTTAAAGTTGTTTTTTTCTCAAGCATACTTCTCAGTTACTTATTAAATAATATATTTTTTCATTTAGTCGATCAACTATGTGACTTTCTTATTACATAGTATTTTTATTCTTATAACTTTATTGGGGTTTAGTATTGAACTCTACATCTATTTTTATGCCAGAAACACATGGTTTTTATTATTATTATCCACAGCAAGTTTTACTATCAAACAGAGTTATACTCATCCCTCCAATGACCTCTACTTCCTAAAATGTTCTTGGCTATTTAACCTGTTTATTCTTTCAAAGGAATTTTAGAATCATTTCAAGATTCCCAAAGAGTTCTACTGATATTTTGGTAGGAATCGTATGGAATCATATTAAACTTATGATGTAATCTAAGAAGAAATGAAATCTTTATAATACTCAGATTCCCCATTCAGGATTATCATATGTCTCACCACAATCTTCATGTCTTCTTTTTTTAATAAATGGATTGATGGATAAACACATTTTAGCAATTTTATTCATAAAACACTCAAGCATTTCTTAGGGCAGTCCTAGTTACTTTTTGTTTTATTTATTGCTATAGTAAATGAGATTTCCCCCTATAACTTCTAATTAATTTATCACAAGTAAGTTGCTCTATGTTTACATATGTTGTACCCAGCTATTTAAGCCTACTCAACTCATTATTTAAATACATTCATTTGATCCTTTTGAGTTTTCTCAAAAGACATATTGTCCACAAATAACAGTAACTAGCTTCTTCCTTTAAATAGAGGTCATTCTCCTACTTCTGTTTCCTCTCTTATGGCCTTCCACAGGCCTTCCAGAGCTTTATCAAATGACAGTGATGCTCCACTACACGCTTTCTAAAAAGTTAAAAGCAGCTGCTCGCTTTGTAAAAGTCTGGGATCCTCGCTCTCTGCTCCTGCGTCCTAAGTCAGTAGAGAAGGAAGTCTGCCCAGGGCCTGCCAGAGCCTCCGGGGCAGCCCGCCCGTCCGCCAGTCCAGAGGCACAAAAAAGACATAGAACACCATGAGGTTTGCTCCTCAACTTAAACCCAGGTGTCTCAAAGTCAATTAAATCTAGAATAATAAGTTTGAAGAGAATAGCACTTCTTTCATTGTACTTCATCCTGTCTGCTTGAGGGGTATGAAAAGAAAGGACAAAGGAACAAGAGTGAGGGTACAAACATGAGGAAAGAAAGAAGGGTTGGTAATGGAGGAACAGCTGACGTAGTTTTTAAAAGCTTCTTTCATTCCTTTTATTCCATTTTACATGAGTGGCAATCATTGTTTCTATCAGCTTTTAAAATCATTTAAGGCCTGAGATGTGTGCTATTTATCTTTGGACCCATTTTTCAGATTTAGTATAGTGCTTGCACTTAACACTCAGTAAATGCTTACTAATTAAGCAGGAAAACCAACTTGGGCACAGGACAGCTAACCTTCCACGATCCTTAAACAAATGGCATGGTCTCTCTGATACTCAGTTTCTTCATCAATAAAATGGTAAATAGCATAAAAGGTTGTTTTAGGACTGAGATACTGAATGTTAAATACATATTATATTGGATATTAAACAGCACTATTATCAATTATCATATAAGTAGTTTGGTAAAAATGCCAAAGGTCCATGTGTGCCTTTAAAGGTTATTTTAATTGTTTTATAACAGCTCTTTAGACATCTTACCCAGCATTATTTTCATTTCCTCTCTCTCTCTCTCTTTTTTGATTATACATTTCATGCTTAATTTAGAGGTACGCTTCCTAGGACAGTGCCAGGTACACAGTTGGTGCTGAGTAAACTCTTGTTTAATTGAACTGAATAAGCATAACTAAGAGAAGTGTGTTAGGTTACTGGATTATAAACTATTAATAATATCTAGCATCAGGTTTAAAGATTTATAAGTACATTATCTCAATGTTACCATGACATGGCAAATACCAGGACTCCCACACACACACACAGAAAATACTTTCTCAAAAAAAGAAATGATCATTTCAGCTTACTTTGTCTTACTAAGCATAAGCCTACCCTCTGCCATGAAATAAAAGAATTGTACTGTACCTTTTCCTTCCCAGGCATCAAAAGCATCCATCATTTTCTTCAGTTCTGCTACTGAATAATAGCTCCAAATGTATTGAACATTATTTCCCGCCTCTCTAAAAATATTGCAAAAGGTAATGAAAATATACTACTGGGTATAAATGTATACGTGTATGTATGTGCATGGATACATATGGCTAACAGACAATAAGTGCCTGCTCATTAAGGAAAAGGTCTGTTGTGACCTTTAAGGACACATATATAACACTATATACTATATGAGAATAATATACTATTTGAATATACTAACCTACATTTGATCTCTTTTATGGTGGTAAAGTTTTTATTAATTTCACAATATAGGCCATGCAGACAAATCAACAAATCTTTAAAATAACTTCCCTAAAAAATCACCTAACTCCAGATAAGTTAGAAAAGACTCAACTTTGACTAAAACTTTCCTAACACTTTGGCAGGCAGTTGCATATCCTATTCAGAACATCTCTGCCTGTAAAGAATTCAGAAAATATGCGAACCAGGCATCGCAGGTTCGATTCCCAGTCAGGGCACATGCCTAGGTTGCAGGCCATGTCCCCCAGCAACCACACATTCATGTTTCTCTATCTCTCTCTCTCTCTCCCTCCCTTCCCTCTCTAAAAATAAATAAATAAAATCTTAAAAAAAAAAAAAGAATTCAGAAAATGATGGCATAATTAACCATCTAAAACACAAACTCATGTGATCATGCATTAGTCACTAATATATGTCCCAATTCAATATCCTAGAGAATTTAAAAAAAATTTTTTTTTGCTAAGTGAATTGACCAGTGTAACTAAGATTACAAGAAAAATATTAAGAGAATCACCCTTAAGAATTTAACATGTTCTAGTCATAGAATTTTAAGGCTGGGAGGGACCAAGAAAGTCTTTCATCATCTCTCAGAACAGGACGCCAAGGCACAGGCCAGTCCTGGGTCACCTGAGGGCCTGCTGATTCCTCGGCCAGTGTGTCTGTCCACAGACTATGGTCGAGACACTCAGGCACCTGGCTTCGTTTCTCTTTCCTTCTTTTTTATAAAGCTTCTCAGGGGATTCTGATGTCCACTCCCAGTTGAGAACCACAGTACTAGACCACAGAGATGGCCCACAGCTTATACATACGTGAAATGGTCTTAACTGTAACTCCTCATGAAGCAGGCCTATCCCAACAGCTCTGAAGGCTCATTCTGCCTGTTGAGAGGCACTAATGGCCTCCTCCAGTCAACCACATATTCCATTCAGTAACACCTCACAGAAAAGGCCAAGACTTAATTTTGTTCCTTTCTCATTTTTAAATATAGAAATATGGACATACCTTTTAAAAATGCTTTTACTGTGAATTCTTCCTCCCAGTTGCTTATCAATAGCATCTGTGCCGTCAGTTTTTGTGGCATACACACCTATAATTCTACTCTCACAACTGGCACCAGATGTGTTGAGATAGTGGAGAACCCAAACCGTTGGTTTATTGCAAACTAAACCATACGAATCACAGAAGTCTGTTAAAGCCTGGAGCAAAAGACATACATATCAATTTGAATTTAATTCTGGAAAATAATTTTTAATAAAAAAATTTGTTGTTACTTTCATGTAAAGCTGCAATTTCAGTTGCCTACAAGGGAAATAAAAAGATTATACCTAGTCTTTATGCCTTTAAAAACCAAACATGCATCTGTTGAATTTGGGATGGAGAGCAAATCACAAAAAAAGCACCACCTGAAAACCCAACACCTGTTCACCTAGAGAATCCTTTTCCACATGGTAATTACATTTTATTTCAACATCATTTTTAATTTAAAAATCTTCACATAACTAAGAGTTAGACCTTTTTACTTTTCCCTTTAGTTTCCCCCAAATTTGTTATTTGACTCAAGCTTCCTTTTACCTTCTACTGACTAGCCCCATGGTTGACACTTATTTTTAAATCCAAGCCCAATCATGGATTAAGCAGATTCTAACTTGCTCTTTCACACTGCAAAACATGAGCATATAATTCAATATACAGTGTCTGAGCCCATTTGGCACTTACCCACCGAGTCATTCATTCACCTGAATATTAAGTCTCTGCTATGAACTGAGCACTGTCTAAGGTCCTGGAGATTCAATGATGAGCAAGAGACAGGGTCCTGGCCCTCGTAGAGTTTACAGCTAATGCAGAAGATAGACGTTAAATAAATGCTACTAGGTGAGCCCACGATGTGCTAAGGGGCACAGAGCAGGAAGGCTTCACCCAGTGGGGTGGCAAGGGCCTGCCCTGGGAGAAATGGCATTTTATTGCTGTGCGTGCACTGAGCACAGGCACTTTTGTCTGTTATATCCCAAGTGCCTGGAAGAGTGCCTGGAAGAGTGCCTGACACAAAAGAGACACGTAACATTTACAGACTCAGTGAATGAAAATAGGACCCTGCTATGTCTTGCATTTCCATTTAGTATCACTATCTAACTCCTGTATCAGTTTTTAATTTTACTTGCACACTTTTCACAACTATATTATAAACTGTTTGAGGACGAGAACTATATGTTGTATTTCTCTGTGTCCCACACAATCTCTAGAACAGTGCTCCGTACGCCAAAAGCATTTGAAATAAACACGTGGGCAGACAGAATGAAAGTATGCATGCTACGTCCTTTTTGCATACAAACAAGGAATAAAAGACTACAGAGTTGAGACTTCAAAAGATGAATGTTCACCCACCCCAACCTTCCAGGCAAGCTTTTTTAGCCACATGCTGCAGATGTGGCAAATTTATAAATAACTCAGAAGCAGAACCCACACAATCATGCAAGTTCCTGAAGGGGACCTGGAACCAAATGGACTTCCTCTTTACATTCCACAACGGTGGCACCAGATCGCTCTCCTAAAAACTGATGTCCACATCAAAGAATTCATAGCAATTCTTTCCTTAGATGTCCAAAGGTGCTCATTAATAGCAAACATACTTATCAATAAGGCAAAAACATAATTAAGTAGTAAGATCTTTAAAATGTGATTTAAAATAGAAGCATCTTTAAAAAGATTTACCGATCTCAAAGTGAATTAATCGAACATGTTTTAACTTAGTGACAAACTCTAAAGTCACCAAATTGGGTAAGAGGTTTTATACAATCTTTTATTTAGTATGACCATTCTTTTAAAAAACCACTTCAGTAAAAAAATAATACCATAATATCCTCATATACTACAGTATTGCTCTTAAATCGAAAAAAAAAAAACTTCAAGAGAAGAATAGTACTATAAAATAGCCATGAAAAAGTGTTAAATCTTCAATGAAGAATATAAATTCCATAAACTTTTGAGTAGACATGTAATGTACATGCCTAAAATAGAATTTTGGCCATAAAATGATCAGTAGTCATTAAGAAATGTGTCTTCAAAAATTATAAAAAGGAGCCCCGGCTGGCGTAGCTCAGTGGATTGAGCGCGGGCTACGAACCAAAGCATCGCAGGTTCAATTCCCAGTCACAGTACATGCCTGGGTTGCAGGCCACAGCCCCCAAAAACCACACATTGATGTTTCTCTCTCTCTCCTTCTCCCTCCCTTCCCTTTCTAAAAATAAAATAAATAAAATATTTAAAAAATTATAAAAAGGTATGTAAAAGTGTCTCATATTTGGTTTACGTGAAAACACAGGCTATGCAAAATAATACACATTGCTTTGTGCATAATAAATATATATATGTACACATATATATATTTTAAAACTTAAGAAAATGTCAAGACCTTTTTAAGTTCTATATTTGACCTTAAAGAATATGTCTCCATTTCATTGGCCAAGTGGTCAGACAGGCTGTACGGATAAGGGATGCCAAAGTAATCAGCCTCTTCCTGGAGAGCAACTCGAGTTCGCTCGTCTGTGGGAATGTGAACTTCTCCATGAAGATAATCCAAAAGGTATTTAAAAAGATGTCCATCACGGTCAATAACACAAGCCCCTAGAAAATATTTAGATCAAAAATAACTGCACAGATACATATGACTATTGACAAAATTTCAGCATGTCAAACTAAAATCAGACCGAGGTGGAAATGTTTCTCACAAGAAAGTTTACATCCAGTGTTCAAATAGGCTGTCAGACTTGGTGATCTTCTGCATTCTCACCTACCATATAGGAAAAGGTATTCTGAGCTCCATTTGGAATTTTGGATGCAATGACCACATTCCTACTACGGTCACTGCAAAGGCCATGGAGACCTCAAACTGCTGGTAGAAATGGAAGCTTACCCCTAACTCCAGCTCCACTAGGCCAGGAAAGGCCTGTGGAGTTCCTCTCTAATGAGGGCTTGCAGGGTGCTAGTTACTACGCCCAGCGTTTGTGTGGATTTGTAGCGCTGACACATAAACCCAGGGTTCCCAGCTCCAGGCATGCCAAGTATTTGGATTTACTAGATTAGTCCTTTTGTACTGTGAGAATGTAAACTTTAAAAAACAAATAAAACAAATGCTATGCTGGTACTACTTTACAATAAAAGGCTTTTCTCAGGCAATTTAGCTGAACTTTTAAAATCATTTCTGTGTGAGGTTACTCAATAATTCCTTTTCTCCCTTGATTAGTTGGAAAGTATGATATTAAGAAGGTAAAACTTAGGGACGGGAAAATAACTCAATCTCTGCTTACCATCTTTCAACAGCAACCTTTCTGTCCAGATGGACATCAAGCCCTGGGCATCAGCCATCAGTGTTTCCCAAGCATTCTACTGCCATTCAGCAGGCAAAGCAATCTCTCAGGACCCAGGGTTTACTAACAGCCCCTCATGCTCATGAGCCTTCAGTCCCTCTCTTCTAACACAGAAGCAGGGATTGGTTCCATGAGCCCCAGACCCTCTAAGATGTGCAAAAAGCCTTATGTCCAGCTGGACTAGGTGATGGGTTTAACACTAACTACACTAACCATGACTACCCTGTTAGTTATGAGGGCAACTACTTTTTCCAGAGATACATATTTTTTAACTTTTTTAACCACAGGAGCCAAAATATTTGATTAGCCACAATACCTTTATCCATGGAATAGCATGAATGTAACAACTTTCAAAACATCATTAATCCCTATAATTAGGTCATGGCTGGCCTCTACACACTCTCACTTTTTTGTCAACTTTCAGCAAAAGCATCACAGAGTCTAAAAATTGGTATTTAATAAATCTCCATACAGTCCTAATGATCTCACTAATTAGTAAACTAATCTAATATTTATAATTAGGAAAATCAAAGGGAATTTAAATTAGACTCTTATTTTAATGAATATTCATTATCATGCTTACAGACTGTAGATATTTACCTGATTCATCTGTTTTTAGAGGAAAACGACCACTGAACATGGATGCCAGCATGGAGTCCTTAAATCGGCACAAGGACTCACGCCTGGCCGTGTAAATACAGCCACCCACGTTCAGTCGAAGAATATCTAACATCTCTTCCTCTGCCTTGTGACCTTCCATTGCTCCCACTGACACCTGAATTTTTGCCTTGAAACTTTCAGAAACTGCAAAACAATGGTGGACCCGTCCCCCTCTGTAAAAACAAAGGACAATCACCACTGACATTTCCAACAATAGATAATAACATAAATACATTTTAATGTTATTTCAAATAAATTCTTCAGCACTGACAATGCTGAATTGAAGGATTTCATACAACATGAAAGAAGTTTGAGATATGCTCAGAATCTGGAAAACTTTAGCTCAGACTATTACCACCTAAATCATAGCTGTTGAGATGACTGTTTAAAGACTTGAACTATGTAATACATGTCGTATTTTGTCAATGGTGAGGTGTGCTTATGATCTTCAACATTCCCATGTCTCTTTAAACAGCAAGAATGAGGGAGCTGTCTGGACTGCAGAGGACATGTGGAACATGAGATGAGGCTGCTAGGCTCTGCCGCTTATGAGCTCTGGGACCTCGGCCACATACTTTATCTTCCTCTGCTCCTGTCCTCATCTACAAAATGGAGCTAGGGATGGTGCCTTCCTCCAAGGACTATCAGCAATAATTGACAAAATATATAAAAAGCATATAGAACAGTCTCTGGATTAATAAATGATAAACATTACCTACAATTACACAAATTCTACCATAAGCTGTATACTAGGGATTAGATATTGGCTCTGGAGATTTAAGGAAACAAAGGAACAGAAATTACTACAATAACAATGGTAATTGTAGTTCCTAAGTCAGGTTACTAAGGAAGATATAATTACCAACTGAGATCAGAATTCCAGGTTTGCCAGTTGTCAGACTGGTCCAAAAGAACAACAAATAACATCTGTAAGTCATCTGACTTCTCCACTCTAAAATGGCTGAAGCTTTAGAGAAGTTTTAAGAATTTGATTTCTTAACTTATCCTGGGAATGGATGAACCATGGGTGATTGTGGCATTTCAGTGCAACCTCAAACAACACTGTGTGAAAAAAGTCCTCCCAAGTTGAGATCTACCACATCTGCACATTCCATGGCAAGTGTAAAATGAGCTCAACTGCATCCATGGCAATTCGCTTTTACTGTGAGATCAGCTAAGATCCTTTCATAGATGCTGCAATTTATCCAGTCTCCCATGAAAGGGGGAAGGAGACCATTAGTCTGAGGAAAACCATGTGTGTCGAACATGGCCAAGTTGACAGAAACTATTACATGGGCCAGCCTTCAAAAACCACTTATGGGTATGACTTCTTGCACTACTTATAGGTCCTGGGAGCAGCCCCACAAAGATCCAGGTGAGAGAATCACCTCTGAGGCATGAGGTGGAACTGGTTCATGCTGCCCCAGTTACCAGCTCCTGGAATCCTACCTATTCTTCAGAGACCCAGGCAAATCTCACTACTTGTATAACCTTCCTAATCACCCCCAAGTTAGAATCTTTGCACAGTTCTCAAATACACTTGGTACCTCTGTCTACATTTTACCTCACTAGTTTAATCTCTAGTTTGGGGGAGTGTAAGCCCCTGGAAAGCAAGGCCTGTGTCACTCTTAATAATTCCCATTTACTGAGTGCTTACTATGTGCCAGCCACCTGGCAGACATTACCTAATTCACATAAAAGCCCTACTGGATAGGACTTAAACTGTGCCTATTGACAGATGAGAACACCAGGGAAAGAAATAGTGATGTGAGCAGGGTTCATACTAACGTTGCCCTGGTAGTAAGTGATGGACATAGCTCCAATCCAGGTCAGCAGGATCAACTTCAAGCTCTTACTGCTGCACCCCACACTGTCTCCTTCAGCACTGCCTCACCCCAAGGCTCCTGACCCAGGTACTGCACGCTGAGCATCACTTGAGCACAGCAGCACCCTGAGTGCAAGGGGAGACACCCCTGCTTCAGTCAGTCTCTCCTAAGCCAGAGGACCATCCCCATTTGAAATCCAGTCATGGTGCCCCATCCTCAAATGCACCCACGTAGGCTCCCTACTGTGTCGGAAGTGCCTTGCTCCCTGGGGAAGTGTCCCCAAAGTGCGGTCTTGTGACTCCCCCACATCAAAACCATCAGGAACGCCTGCTGAAATGCAGATTCCCGGGCCAAGACTCAGAAAGTGGGAGGAGTCAACAGTCCACCCGCGGATCCACTTGGAGAAGCGCTGCTCAGGGAATTCGCACTTCTCCCATGAGGTGGGATGAAAAGAGCTGGGGACATCAGAGAGACGCGCTGGAGTCTCCCCACGGCCCGGCGATTACGGAATCGGCCACAATCCGGATCCCGCAGTCCGGCCGCCCATCTTAACAGCGCGGCCCAGGATCTGGCTCGGGGTTCCCTGCCGCCTCCCGGGCCCGCAGCCCACCCGGAGCCCAGATCTCCGCATGGGTGAGACCGGGTAGGCAGCCTCCCAGACTGACCTGCGGCCCGCCCGGCCCTCGGCGCGGCCGCCGGACACTGCGGGGCCCCCACTCGGAAGTGAGCGCCTCCTCCGTAGCTCTGCAACTCTAGAAGAAGCGCGGCCCCGGCGGCGCCCCCGTGCGGGCCGGCCCGGCCCCGCATTGGCATCCGGGACACGCCCCGCCCCGCCCCCTAACAGGTCCATCCCAGCCAGCGCCCCGCCCCCGGACTGGTGCGTGGGGGCCCGGTCCGCCTTCTGCCTCTAGACTGCTCCGCCTTGGGACTGGTCCGGTCAGGTGTACAGTCGCAGCCTGCCAGGGGAAAGGAATGGTCGGCTGAGAGACACGGAGTGGACACCAAGCCCTTTAAGAAGCTGCTTTTAAATAGGAAGAAAAGAACACCAAAATTGCGGCTATCCACAGCCATTTCATGGGTGATAAGAGTTATGATGAGTTAGGTTTTTCCACCCCTTCCCGCCAAACTGGGCTGCTCAATGCTAAGATTTATTAATGTATTGCACTTAGATTATAAGTCCATTTGGGTAGTATTTGGGATTTACAAAGCTATTGCACACAGAGCATTCTTGTTTAATCTGTGAGACGACCCTATATTTTCATTCCCATTACAGCAAGGAAAATTGAGGCAGGAGCAAACATTTATCGAACACTTCTGTACACCTGGAGTTCTTCCAAATCCTTTGCATACACCATCGAATTTCCTATTACAATAACCCCAAAAGAGTTCTTTCATTTTCTAGCTGCACCCTACCTTATGCAAAAGACTGCTATGTATTTCAAGAATAAAACACAGTCCTCTTTTCAAGGTATTTTTCCCAGAGTCCACAATACAGTCAAACCCCCATTCTTGAGAGTGTCCCATCTTGAACAATTCAATTCAAAAAGTGATTCAGTTTCTGAACAAATCGCTCCTTGAACAGTCTTCTGGAAAAAATTAAGTTCAATAACCAAGGTGCCACTATAATTGGTTCCTGATTCTTGTGAGTCTTAGAAGGGGAATATACAATGAGAGGTAATCCCACCTACCCCCTTAGATATTTATTAATAGCCATGTAAGGAATGGAAGGTTTGGTCACTAGGAGTAAAAGACTGAATATGGCAATGTCCCTGACGCATAACATGGTTTAATATTATAATTCACAATGATTACATAACAGTTATGAATTATATTTACCAAATAACTCGGCAACACTTTTTCATTTTTTATTTATTGAATAATTTTTAGAGAGAAACATCTATTTGTTGTCCCACTTATTTATGGATTCATTGGTTGATTCTTTTACATCCCCTGACGGGGGATTGAACCTGCAAACTTGGCATAAGGGACGAACTGAGCTGCCCAGCCAGGATTCAGCAACACAATTATAAAGCAAAAAATCATAGGACATGCAAAGAAACATTGATATAAATACACTAGTAGTAGGAAATTTTAATATGTCACTTTTAGTACAAGAAGACCAAGCAAACAAAAAATAAGGAAAATAATTGTAGATGTAATTAGCATAGTCAATAAGGTAGATCTTATGGATGCACTTACTTTATACCCTGAAAATAGAGAATACAATAGTAACAATGAAAGCAAAGTGTTTCAGAATGAAGTTATCAAGAAATGTGCAAACCTTAAATGAAAAAAACTGTAAAGCTCCCCTGAATAATACAAAAATGGGCTTGAACAAATGGAAAGGTATTCCATAACATAAAGATAACACTTTTCTCTAAGTTAATTTATAAATTTAATAAATACCAATAAAAACGACAACAAGATTTTTATGGAGCTAGACAAGTTGACATTAAAATTCATATGGAAAAATAAAAATGCAAAAATGTCCAGGAAAACAGGAAAAAGAAAAGTTTATGAGGGGAAGCTAGCCCGCCCAGTCACGAAAATACACCATAAATCTGGTTTGTTTATCTGCTCATGGTACTGGTGGACAAACAGACTAAAAGGCCAGCGGAATAAAATAGAAAGTCCCAGAAAGAAATCCAAATACATATGGAAATTTGATATGTGATAAACATGGTATCTTGAATTACTTGAGAAAAGATGAGCAATTTAATAAATATTGGTAGGACAACTGGTTTGCCATTTGGAGAAGGATAAAATGAGACCAAATTTTCACACTATAATCATGAAAAAACTCCAAATGGACTACAAATATAAATGTCAAAGACGAAACCATATAAGATCTAGAAGAAAATATGTATTTTCTCTTTAGCCTATTGTAGGAAGGCTCTAACTATGAATCAAAATTCATATGCAATGAATAACATTGATAAATTTGACTATGTTTTAAAACACTTTTGAACAACAAGAAACAAACAGAGACAAATTACTAACCAGGTAACAATTTCCCCTCCACACACACACACTTCTCACATATTTCTCAAAAATATGAAAAGATATTTAAATTCACTCATCATAAGTGAAATGCAAATTAAGTCTACTCAGATAATATACCTCCAAAAGTATGACAAAGTTAGTTATTGTAGTATTATTTGTAATTGTAACATATCAGGAAAAAAAACCCTAAATTGCTATGTATAGGAGAGTATGTGAATAAACTGTGACATATACACACACACACACACACACACAATGGAGTATTATGAATCTGAAAAAAATGAGGTCATTTTCTATGAACTAATGTAAAGTGATTTCTAGGATATTTTTTAAGTGAAAAAGACCAATTGCAAGAGTTTTAACAGTATGTCACTTTTTGTATCAGAAAGGGTGGAAAATGAGGAAGCATATATGCATCTAATCATTTGTGCAAACAGAAACACAGGAAGCATAAACAAGAAACTATTTAAATTACTTACTTACAGTTGGCTGAATAATAGCCACCCAGGTCCTAATCCAAGGAAGTTGTGAATATTACCTTATACAGAAAAGGATTTTTGTCACTATCATTAAATTCAGTATCTTAAAATGGAGAGATTATCTGGGATTATCAAGGTAGGTCCGAAATGTAATCATAAATATCCTTATAAGAGACAGGCAGAGGGAGATTTGACTACAGGCAGAAGAGAAGGCCGAGTAATGGAAACAGAGTGAAGCCAAATCAAAACATGCTATGCTGCTGCTTTTAAACATGAAGGAAATGACCCAGAGTCAGGAATGTAAGGAATGCAGCTCTAGAGGCTGGAAACGGCAAGGAAACAGGCTGTTCCCTAAAGCTTCCAGAGGGAGCGCGTTCCTGCTAACAGCTTGATTTTAGCATCATAGGACTCATTTCAGACTTCTGGCCTTCAGAACTATCAGAGAATAAATTCCTGTTGTCTTAAACTACTAACTCTGTGGAAATTTGTTACAGCAGCAACTGGAAACTGGTACAAGTGGTGAAAGGATTAGGGGTGGGAAGGAATAGAAGAAAGGAAAAGAGGTGTGATGCTTTTGAATACACCTGTTCATAAAGTTCTGTCTTTTGAAATTATGATAGTTACCATTTCATATAACAAAAGGTTATATAAACATACATGTATATAAAGGTAGAGGAAAACTCTGAAACTATATACAAATAGACCAAAGTAAACCTAACCATATTCAGATGAATTTCATAGTCACACAGAAGAAGGGGAAACTGGTGAATCCAGGTAACTTGAGTTCTACATACCTTTCAGCAAAATATTTTTTTAAACACTAATAAACGAATATTCAACTCTAGTTAGTCAATTTTTCACAGAGTTATGGGTTAGAAATCTGCAGTCACGAAGGAAAACAAAGTTTTGCCATCTTGAAACTGCTTTTGGCAAATATTGATTTTAAGCTGTTTATTAAGAAACAAACTTAGAGATCTAGACCCTCTCCCCTTTCCTGTCCAAGAGATTCAGACAGAGAAACCTGCCTTAGGAAGGGAGTTTTGCATGAATCACTTTAAGAATCTTTGCCCTGGCATGAAGACTCCAATCCTATTAGCTAGACACCCCCTATTATTTCACTGTTTCTGAGTTGCCTAGCAAGAATTTTCCTGCCATGTACATTCTTCTCTTTCCTATATTGCCCACGGTCACTTATGAAATGTAATACTCCATCCTCCCAACTTTTTCCTATGTCCAAAAATGCCTTATATACCCAATGTCACCTCACTGTCTTTGGACTTTTTATGGAATTTTTTTGACTGTGAATTCCCTGTGGACATTTATTAAAACTTGATTTTCTTCTGTTACTCCTTCTCTGTCAGTTTGATTTTTTGGCCCAGCCTAGATGAACTTGGAAGATGGAAGGAAAAGTATCGATTTTTTTTAGCCTCCACATTACTTTCTGTGACTGAGCAAAAACTAAATATAGTATAAAGAATTGTGGGGAACACCGTCCTGAGGAGTCATACTGATTGTGGATGAGATGAGTCACCCTGGACACAATCTGTTGTTCTGGCGGGAAATGGGGTGGCAAGTCCCTATAGTGGAGATTGCCCCAAGCCTGAACGGCTTTTATTTGGATCAGTAATCAATGTCAAAAGACTATAGTTATAGAAAACAGGTATTATCTATAGATAAGAATTGAAGGAACACAGAGATCTGCCTCAGGTCAGGGTCTGTTAGACATGCTGATGCCAGATGGTCTTTAAGACATGTTTCATGAGATAAGGAGTTCACTCTTTATGCCCTGAACTTAAACATCTAGTTTATATCAACAGAGCCAGACAAAGCAAAACAAGCTTCAAAGGGCACAATGTATTCTTCAGGCCTGATTTCCCATGGGACCCCTCTGTATTAGTATTACAGAACAGACCTGCGGGAGGAATGGTATACTATTACCGAATGGACCCCACTTGTGCTCTGGGGTCCCCCCACCATACTAGGTCCGCCTTGCCTGCCACCAGGGAAAGACATCTCTCAATGCCAGAAATTGGTGAAAAGGAAAGGAATTATTTATTTAATAAGTTATACAGGCTTAGAGTAATGGCTTAATGTCTTCATTAAAATACTAAAGTCCTTTAGAATACCCACAAAGTAGGGCACACAGAGGTAGGGCACACATCCCTACCTTCTCCCTCTGCCCAGTCCAGAGTACCATATCCCAGGAAAAGAAGCAGAAGTCTGTGGCTCAGGTAGCCCCTCAGTTCCCAACACCATCAACTATGTCACCACCACGATCTCCAGTTAATCCAAAACCATGTGGCACCTTCTCCTGGCCCACCAGCAAGAGTCCTTTCACCCCTTTCCTTCCCAGCAAGGTCTCTCCTGCTTCCTAAGCCACGTGGCAAAAGGGAGCACCCCAAAGCCATGTAGTCCTAACTCTTGCCGAAGCTGCACAGTCCCAACCATCCAGCATGGCTGCCACACCTGAGTTTTAAATCCCAGCGCCAATCTTCCTCTGCAGCCCCATCTCCGACTCCCCCCACAATCAGTTACACCTGCCAGCATTCCCACATTTTTCCAGCCTTTCTTGGCTGCCACAGTAAGTCCACGCAGGCATGGCCCCATGGCATGGGGCCAATCATCTCCAAGCTCTCATGCAGGCACTGTGACCAGGGGGAGTTGCCTCCTAGTTACATCCTAGGTGGAAGTCACTCACATCCGCCTGACTCAAAGCTCAGCCACAGCAATTTAACATATCCATGGAACCAATGAAAACTTATAGATCTGTTAAATGGCCATGCCTGAGGTTATTTAGAAAACCATTGCTATGCAAAACAATTCTCAATGGCCCTGCTCCATGTGTCCCATCCCCCAGTTCAGACCTGCAGGGGTGAGGACATCCCATATCTTTAAAATATTTCCTGGACACCCTGAGTTCTGGACCCCATTACAAATCCTTCTTTTTTTGAGGGAGCCCTGGTTGCACCCTCTTACATTAGTATTGGGTCATGCCTGCCTCCTGCATTCCCAGTGTTCTGGTTGAGACTTACAGGCTTCTCTCAAGGCCTTGCCTGCATGGGTTACAGTCTCCGATATCACACAAAGTGGTCCTCAGCAGTATAAATAACAGGAATCAAATTTTTCACAGTTGGAGAAGTAGTTACATACATCAAAAAAGAAAATGCTAGAATGAACCCTATGGTTTTTGTTTGGAATTGGAAGTATTGGTGTGAATACCATTATAAAGTAGATAAATGATAGGTAGATAGATAGATGATAGATAAATGATTGGTAGAGAAATATGATGTTTATATGTATGTATGTATGTGTATATAAATGTACATAGATTTCAAGCTCTGTCCCTTGAGAGAGCCTAGAACTAATGACACTCCAGTAGCAATGGGTATACCAAATGCCCAGAGTTT